>JADBJO010006217.1:75000-86643 GCA_016801955.1 Conus betulinus
ATACCTGTCTGCTGAATGTGGGAGCACAGTCCTGTCTTTGTCCGCCACAGCTTGCAATGATTGTCAGAGATCAAAACAAAGCATCCTGACAGTTCTGTCTTTGTCCGCCACAATTTGTAATGATTGTCACAGATCAAAACAAAGCGTCCTGACAGTCCTGTCTTTGTCTTTAATGATTGTCCGATCAAAACACAGCTTGCAGTCCTGATTGTCATTTGTAAGATCACAATCCAAGTGTACTGACAGCCTTCACCGCAGTTCACTGTCCCTACTGTCCTGTTCTTCGAGATCTGTTCACATCACCCCCTTCATTATGCGCTATGGCCTACAGGAACAACACATCCGTATCCGAGATCTGTTCTCTCTCTCTCTCTCTCTCTCTCTCTCTCTCTCTCTCTCTCTCTCTCTCTCCTTATTTCTTATTCTCGTGTCTTTTCTTTTTCATCATCATCATCATCTGATGATGATGATGATGATGATGATGATGATGATTGTTTTACGATGTTCATCTCTCTGTAATCTCCCCATATCCTGATGGCAGACATCCTGTTTTCATCATGTCCCTGTGTTGGCACGTGCAAGTCGTAGCAGCCTAGAGACCACAAGGTCCTTCACCTTCACGGCGTCACGCTTGGCCGAGCGAAGCGAAGTGAGTGGTACAAAGGGGGTGCTGACACGCTGACGCCGCCATCCTCAGAGCGCGCCGCACGTGTCCCTCAGATTAACCGCCTTAACCCCTCAGCCACAGCGAAGCGCAGCGACCGAGCTCTTCATTAAGAGGCCTTTGATTCGAAACAACTCGCCCGTGTCGCTCGATGCTTTCTATGGTGTCTCACTGCAGTCAAAAGATCAGAATGACTGGGTTTTTTGTTTGTTTGTTCGTTTGTCTGTTTGTTTGTTTGTTTGTTTGTTTTCTAATCTTGAGACTTGATTCCCTCCAGAAAACGGCGATTACGTCAGAAAAATCGGTAGAACTTAAGTGGAAAAAAGTTATATTTCATAGATTTCCTGCTGTTAATGATGAGATAGTGGAAGGAAAGAAAGATGGCAGTCCTATACTACGAGCTCATCCTGAAATCCTGAAAAAATCACAGCTGGCATAATGATAATAATAATAATAATAACAATAATAAATAATATAATAATAATAATAATAATAATAATAATAATAATATAATAATAATTCAGTAACACTGACATGCTCCTTTGTCACTTCCTTTCTCGAAGGATAATTACAAGTTTTCCCCTGGTGTCGTACATCATAAACACCTGTTCTCGTGAGTCATCATTGTCTGTGTGTCTGTGCCATGGTGGTCTGTTTTTGAGTCATAATTGTCTGTTTTCACGAATCGTAACTGTCGGTGCAACTCTCAGTGTTCAGATGTCATGTTCTCTCTGTTCATGAGCCATGATTCTCTGCGTTCAGACGTAGTTCTCTCTGTTGTTCATGAGCCATGACTCTCTGCGTTCAGACGTAGTTCTCTCTGTTCATGAGCCATGACTCTCTGCGTTCAGATGTCATAGTTCTCTCTGATCATGAGTCATGACCCTGTGTTCAGATGTCATAGTTCTCTGTGTTCATAAGTCATGACTGTCTGTGTTCAGATGTCATAGTTCTCTCTGTCATGAGTCATGACTGTCTGTGTTCAGATGTCATAGTTCTCTGTGTTCATGAGTCATGACTGTCTGTGTCCATGTCAAAGTTCTCTGTGTTCATGAGTCATGACTGTCTGTGTTCAGATGTCATAGTTCTCTGTGTTCATGAGTCATGGCTGTCTGTGTTCAGATGTCATAGTTCTCTGTGTTCATGAGTCATGACTGTCTGTGTTCAGATGTCATAGTTCTCTGTGTTCATGAGTCATGACTGTCTGTGTTCAGATGTCATAGTTCTCTGTGTTTATGAGTCATGACTGTCTGTGTCCATGTCATAGTTCTCTGTGTTCATGAGTCATGCTGTCTGTCTGTGTTAAGATGTCATAGTTCTCTGTGTTCATGAGTCATGACTGTCTGTGCTGTCATATGTCATAGTTCTCTGTGTTCATGAGTCATGTCTGTCTGTGTTCAGATGTCTTAGTTCTCTGTGTTCATGAGTCTGGCTGTCTGTGTTCAGATGTCATAGTTCTCTGTGTTCATGAGTCATGTCTGTCTGTGTTCAGATGTCTTAGTTCTCTGTGTTCATGAGTCATGGCTGTCTGTGTTCAGATGTCATAGTTCTCTGTGTTCATGAGTCATGTCTGTCTGTGTTCAGATGTCTTAGTTCTCTGTGTTCATGAGTCATGGCTGTCTGTGTTCAAATGTCATAGTTCTCTGTGTTCATGAGTCATGACTGTCTGTGTTCAGATGTCATAGTTCTCTGTGTTCATTCGTCATGTCTGTCTATCTTCAGATGTCATAGTTCTGTCTGTTCCTTCGTCATGGCTGTCTGTGTTCAGATGTCATAGTTCTCTCTGTTTTCTTCGTCATGTCTGTCTGTGTTCAGATGTCATAGTTCTGTCTGTTCTTCGTCATGGCTGTCTGTGTTCAGATGTCATAGTTCTCTCTGTTCCTTCGTCATGTCTGTCTGTGTTCAGATGTCATAGTTCTGTCTGTTCATTCGTCATGGCTGTCTGTGTTCAGATGTCATAGTTCTCTCTGTTCCTTCGTCATGTCTGTCTGTGTTCAGATGTCATAGTTCTGTCTGTTCATTCGTCATGGCTGTCTGTGTTCAGATGTCATAGTTCTCTCTGTTCCTTCGTCATGGCTGTCTGTGTTCAGATGTCATAGTTCTCTCTCTGTTCCTTCGTCATGGCTGTCTGTGTTCAGATGTCATAGTTCTCTCTGTTCCTTCGTCATGGCTGTCTGTGTTCAGATGTCATAGTTCTGTCTGTTCATTCGTCATGTCTGTCTATGTTCAGATGTCATAGTTCTGTCTGTTCCTTCGTCATGGCTGTCTGTGTTCAGATGTCATAGTTCTGTCTGTTCCTTCGTCATGGCTGTCTGTGTTCAGATGTCATAGTTCTCTCTGTTCCTTCGTCATGTCTGTCTGTGTTCAGATGTCATAGTTCTCTCTGTTCCTTCGTCATGGCTGTCTGTGTTCAGATGTCATAGTTCTCTCTGTTCATTCGTCATGGCTGTCTGTGTTCAGATGTCATAGTTTCTGTCTGTTCCTTCGTCATGGCTGTCTGTGTTCAGATGTCATAGTTCTGTCTGTTCCTTCGTCATGGCTGTCTGTGTTCAGATGTCATAGTTCTGTCTGTTCCTTCGTCATGTCTGTCTGTGTTCAGATGTCATAGTTCTGTCTGTTCCTTCGTCATGGCTGTCTGTGTTCAGATGTCATAGTTCTCTCTGTTCCTTCGTCATGGCTGTCTGTGTTCAGATGTCATAGTTCTGTCTGTTCATTCGTCATGGCTGTCTGTGTTCAGATGTCATAGTTCTGTCTGTTCCTTCGTCATGTCTGTCTGTGTTCAGATGTCATAGTTCTGTCTGTTCATTCGTCATGGCTGTCTGTGTTCAGATGTCATAGTTCTGTCTGTGTCCTTCGTCATGCTGTCTGTGTTCAGATGTCATAGTTCTCTCTGTTCTTCGTCATGTCTGTCTGTGTTCAGATGTCATAGTTCTGTCTGTTCCTTCGTCATGGCTGTCTGTGTTCAGATGTCATAGTTCTGTCTGTTCCTTCGTCATGGCTGTCTGTGTTCAGATGTCATAGTTCTCTCTGTTCCTTCGTCATGGCTGTCTGTGTTCAGATGTCATAGTTCTGTCTGTTCCTTCGTCATGGCTGTCTGTGTTCAGATGTCATAGTTCTGTCTGTTCATTCGTCATGGCTGTCTGTGTTCAGATGTCATAGTTCTCTCTGTTCCTTCGTCATGTCTGTCTGTGTTCAGATGTCATAGTTCTGTCTGTTTTCATTCGTCATGGCTGTCTGTGTTCAGATGTCATAGTTCTCTCTGTTCCTTCGTCATGTCTGTCTGTGTTCAGATGTCATAGTTCTGTCTGTTCCTTCGTCATGGCTGTCTGTGTTCAGATGTCATAGTTCTCTCTGTTCCTTCGTCATGGCTGTCTGTGTTCAGATGTCATAGTTCTCTCTGTTCCTTCGTCATGGCTGTCTGTGTTCAGATGTCATAGTTCTCTCTGTTCCTTCGTCATGGCTGTCTGTGTTCAGATGTCATAGTTCTGTCTGTTCCTTCGTCATGTCTGTCTGTGTTCAGATGTCATAGTTCTCTCTGTTCCTTGTCATTGCTGTGTTCAGATGTCTAGTTCTGTGTTCAGATGTCATAGTTTGTTCAGATGTCTGTTCTTCTGTTCCTTCGTCATGCTGTCTGTGTTCAGATGTCATAGTTCTCTCTGTTCCTTCGTCATGTCTGTCTGTGTCTGTCATGTTCTCTCTGATCGTCATCATAGTTCTGTCTGTTCTCTGTTCATTCGTCATGGCTGTCTGTGTTCAGATGTCATAGTTCTCTCTGTTCCTTCGTCATGCTGTCTGTGTTCAGATGTCATAGTTCTGTCTGTTCCTTCGTCATGGCTGTCTGTGTTCAGATGTCATAGTTCTGTCTGTTCCTTCGTCATGTCTGTCTATGTTCAGATGTCATAGTTCTCTCTGTTCCTTCGTCATGGCTGTCTGTGTTCAGATGTCATAGTTCTCTCTGTTCCTTCGTCATGGCTGTCTGTGTTCAGATGTCATAGTTCTGTCTGTTCATTCGTCATGGCTGTCTGTGTTCAGATGTCATAGTTCTGTCTGTTCCTTCGTCATGGCTGTCTGTGTTCAGATGTCATAGTTCTGTCTGTTCATTCGTCATGGCTGTCTGTGTTCAGATGTCATAGTTCTGTCTGTTCCTTCGTCATGGCTGTCTGTGTTCAGATGTCATAGTTCTCTCTGTTCCTTCGTCATGTCTGTCTGTGTTCAGATGTCATAGTTCTGTCTGTTCCTTCGTCATGGCTGTCTGTGTTCAGATGTCATAGTTCTGTCTGTTCCTTCGTCATGGCTGTCTGTGTTCAGATGTCATAGTTCTCTCTGTTTCTTCGTCATGGCTGTCTGTGTTCAGATGTCATAGTTCTGTCTGTTTCTTCGTCATGGCTGTCTGTGTTCAGATGTCATAGTTCTGTCTGTTCATTCGTCATGGCTGTCTGTGTTCAGATGTCATAGTTCTCTCTGTTCCTTCGTCATGGCTGTCTGTGTTCAGATGTCATAGTTCTCTCTGTTCCTTCGTCATGGCTGTCTGTGTTCAGATGTCATAGTTCTGTCTGTTTCATTCGTCATGGCTGTCTGTGTTCAGATGTCATAGTTCTCTCTGTTCCTTCGTCATGTCTGTCTGTGTTCAGATGTCATAGTTCTTCTCTCTGTTCCTTCGTCATGTCTGTCTGTGTTCAGATGTCATAGTTCTCTCTGTTCCTTCGTCATGGCTGTCTGTGTTCAGATGTCATAGTTCTCTCTGTTCATTCGTCATGGCTGTCTGTGTTCAGATGTCATAGTTCTCTCTGTTCCTTCGTCATGGCTGTCTGTGTTCAGATGTCATAGTTCTCTCTGTTCATTCGTCATGGTCTGTCTGTGTTCAGATGTCATAGTTCTGTCTGTTCCTTCGTCATGGCTGTCTGTGTTCAGATGTCATAGTTCTGTCTGTTCCTTCGTCATGTCTGTCTGTGTTCAGATGTCATAGTTCTCTCTGTTCCTTCGTCATGGCTGTCTGTGTTCAGATGTCATAGTTCTCTCTGTTTCTTCGTCATGGCTGTCTGTGTTCAGATGTCATAGTTCTCTCTGTTCTTCGTCATGTCTGTCTGTCTTCAGATGTCATAGTTCTGTCTGTTCCTTCGTCATGGCTGTCTGTGTTCAGATGTCATAGTTCTGTCTGTTCCTTCGTCATGTCTGTCTGTGTTCAGATGTCATAGTTCTCTCTGTTTCCTTCGTCATGCTGTCTGTGTTCAGATGTCATAGTTCTGTCTGTTCCTTCGTCATGTCTGTCTGTGTTCAGATGTCATAGTTCTCTCTGTTCCTTCGTCATGTCTGTCTGTGTTCAGATGTCATAGTTCTCTCTGTTCCTTCGTCATGGCTGTCTGTGTTCAGATGTCATAGTTCTGTCTGTTCCTTCGTCATGTCTGTCTGTGTTCAGATGTCATAGTTCTCTCTGTTCCTTCGTCATGGCTGTCTGTGTTCAGATGTCATAGTTCTCTCTGTTCCTTCGTCATGGCTGTCTGTGTTCAGATGTCATAGTTCTCTCTGTTTTCCTTCGTCATGTCTGTCTGTGTTCAGATGTCATAGTTTCTGTCTGTTCCTTCGTCATGTCTGTCTGTGTTCAGATGTCATAGTTCTCTCTGTTCCTTCGTCATGGCTGTCTGTGTTCAGATGTCATAGTTCTCTCTGTTCCTTCGTCATGGCTGTCTGTGTTCAGATGTCATAGTTCTCTGTCTGTTCCTTCGTCATGGCTGTCTGTGTTCAGATGTCATAGTTCTCTCTGTTCATTCGTCATGGCTGTCTGTGTTCAGATGTCATAGTTCTGTCTGTTCCTTCGTCATGTCTGTCTGTGTTCAGATGTCATAGTTCTGTCTGTTCCTTCGTCATGGCTGTCTGTGTTCAGATGTCATAGTTCTGTCTTTCATTCGTCATGGCTGTCTGTGTTCAGATGTCATAGTTCTCTCTGTTTCTTCGTCATGTCTGTCTATCTTCAGATGTCATAGTTCTGTCTGTTCCTTCGTCATGGCTGTCTGTGTTCAGATGTCATAGTTCTGTCTGTTCCTTCGTCATGTCTGTCTGTCTGTGTTCAGATGTCATAGTTCTCTCTGTTCCTTCGTCATGGCTGTCTGTGTTCAGATGTCATAGTTCTCTCTGTTCATTCGTCATGGCTGTCTGTGTTCAGATGTCATAGTTCTGTCTGTTCCTTCGTCATGTCTGTCTATGTTCAGATGTCATAGTTCTGTCTGTTCCTTCGTCATGGCTGTCTGTGTTCAGATGTCATAGTCTCTGTCTGTTCCTTCGTCATGTCTGTCTGTGTTCAGATGTCATAGTTCTCTCTGTTCATTCGTCATGGCTGTCTGTGTTCAGATGTCATAGTTCTGTCTGTTCCTTCGTCATGTCTGTCTGTGTTCAGATGTCATAGTTCTGTCTGTTCCTTCGTCATGGCTGTCTGTGTTCAGATGTCATAGTTCTCTCTGTTCCTTCGTCATGGCTGTCTGTGTTCAGATGTCATAGTTCTCTCTGTTCATTCGTCATGGCTGTCTGTGTTCAGATGTCATAGTTCTGTCTGTTCCTTCGTCATGTCTGTCTGTGTTCAGATGTCATAGTTCTGTCTGTTCCTTCGTCATGGCTGTCTGTGTTCAGATGTCATAGTTCTCTCTGTTCCTTCGTCATGGCTGTCTGTGTTCAGATGTCATAGTTCTCTCTGTTCCTTCGTCATGTCTGTCTGTGTTCAGATGTCATAGTTCTGTCTGTTCCTTCGTCATGGCTGTCTGTGTTCAGATGTCATAGTTCTCTCTGTTCCTTCGTCATGGCTGTCTGTGTTCAGATGTCATAGTTCTCTCTGTTCCTTCGTCATGGCTGTCTGTGTTCAGATGTCATAGTTCTGTCTGTTCCTTCGTCATGGCTGTCTGTGTTCAGATGTCATAGTTCTCTCTGTTCATTCGTCATGGCTGTCTGTGTTCAGATGTCATAGTTCTCTCTGTTCCTTCGTCATGGCTGTCTGTGTTCAGATGTCATAGTTCTCTCTGTTCCTTCGTCATGGCTGTCTGTGTTCAGATGTCATAGTTCTCTCTGTTCATCGTCATGGCTGTCTGTGTTCAGATGTCATAGTTCTCTCTGTTCCTTCGTCATGGCTGTCTGTGTTCAGATGTCATAGTTCTCTCTGTTCCTTCGTCATGTCTGTCTGTATCTTCAGATGTCATAGTTCTGTCTGTTCTTCGTCATGGCTGTCTGTGTTCAGATGTCATAGTTCTCTGTTCCTTCGTCATGGCTGTCTGTGTTCAGATGTCATAGTTCTCTCTGTTCCTTCGTCATGGCTGTCTGTGTCAGATGTCATAGTTCTCTCTGTTCATTCGTCATGGCTGTCTGTGTTCAGATGTCATAGTTCTCTCTGTTCCTTCGTCATGTCTGTCTGTGTTCAGATGTCATAGTTCTGTCTGTTCCTTCGTCATGTCTGCTGTGTTCAGATGTCATAGTTCTGTCTGTTCATTCGTCATGGCTGTCTGTGTTCAGATGTCATAGTTCTCTCTGTTCCTTCGTCATGGCTGTCTGTGTTCAGATGTCATAGTTCTGTCTGTTCCTTCGTCATGTCTGTCTGTTCAGATGTCATAGTTCTGTCTGTTCCTTCGTCATGGCTGTCTGTGTTCAGATGTCATAGTTCTCTCTGTTCATTCGTCATGGTCTGTCTGTGTTCAGATGTCATAGTTCTCTCTGTTCCTTCGTCATGGCTGTCTGTGTTCAGATGTCATAGTTCTGTCTGTTCCTTCGTCATGTCTGTCTGTGTTCAGATGTCATAGTTCTCTCTGTTCCTTCGTCATGGCTGTCTGTGTTCAGATGTCATAGTTCTCTCTGTTCATTCGTCATGGCTGTCTGTGTTCAGATGTCATAGTTCTGTCTGTTCCTTCGTCATGTCTGTCTATCTTCAGATGTCATAGTTCTGTCTGTTCCTTCGTCTGGCTGTCTGTGTTCATGATGTCATAGTTCTGTCTGTTCCTTCGTCATGGCTGTCTGTGTTCAGATGTCATAGTTCTCTCTGTTCATTCGTCATGGCTGTCTGTGTTCAGATGTCATAGTTTCTGTCTGTTCCTTCGTCATGTCTGTCTGTGTTCAGATGTCATAGTTCTCTCTCTGTTCCTTCGTCATGGCTGTCTGTGTTCAGATGTCATAGTTCTCTCTGTTCCTTCGTCATGGCTGTCTGTGTTCAGATGTCATAGTTCTCTCTGTTCCTTCGTCATGGCTGTCTGTGTTCAGATGTCATAGTTCTGTCTGTTCCATTCGTCATTCTGTCTGTCTTCAGATGTCATAGTTCTCTCTGTTCCTTCGTCATGTCTGTCTGTGTTCAGATGTCGTAGTTCTCTCTGTTCATTCGTCATGGCTGTCTGTGTTCAGATGTCATAGTTCTCTCTGTTCCTTCGTCATGGCTGTCTGTGTTCAGATGTCATAGTTCTCTCTGTTCCTTCGTCATGTCTGTCTGTGTTCAGATGTCATAGTTCTCTGTTCATTCGTCATGGCTGTCTGTGTTCAGATGTCATAGTTCTGTCTGTTCCTTCGTCATGTCTGTCTGTGTGTGTTCAGATGTCATAGTTCTCTCTGTTCATTCGTCATGGCTGTCTGTGTTCAGATGTCATAGTTCTCTCTGTTCCTTCGTCATGTCTGTCTGTGTGTTCAGATGTCATAGTTCTCTCGTTCCTTCGTCATGTCTGTCTGTGTTCAGATGTCATAGTTCTGTCTGTTCATTCGTCGTCTGTCTGTCTGTCTGTGTTCAGATGTCATAGTTCTCTCTCTGTTCATTCGTCATGGCTGTCTGTGTTCAGATGTCATAGTTCTCTCTGTTCCTTCGTCATGGCTGTCTGTGTTCAGATGTCATAGTTCTGTCTGTTCCTTTCGTCATGTCTGTCTGTGTTCAGATGTCATAGTTCTCTCTGTCTCCTTTCATGTCTTCTGTCTGTGTTCAGATGTCTAGTTCTGTCTGTTCCTTCGTCATGTCTGTCTATCTTCAGATGTCTAGTTCTCTCTGTTCATTCGTCATGGCTGTCTGTGTTCAGATGTCATAGTTCTCTCTGTTCATTCGTCATGGCTGTCTGTGTTCAGATGTCATAGTTCTGTCTGTTCCTTCGTCATGGCTGTCTGTGTTCAGATGTCATAGTTCTGTCTGTTCCTTCGTCATGGCTGTCTGTGTTCAGATGTCATAGTTCTCTCTGTTCATTCGTCATGGCTGTCTGTGTTCAGATGTCATAGTTCTCTCTGTTCATTCGTCATGGCTGTCTGTGTTCAAATGTCATAGTTTTCTCTGTTCATTCGTCATGTCTGTCTGTGTTCAGATGTCATAGTTCTCTCTGTTCATTCGTCATGTCTGTCTATCTTCAGATGTCGTAGTTCTCTCTGTTCCTTCGTCATGGCTGTCTGTGTTCAGATGTCATAGTTCTCTCTGTTCCTTCGTCATGTCTGTCTATCTTCAGATGTCATAGTTCTCTCTGTTCATTCGTCTGGCTGTCTGTGTTCAGATGTCATAGTTCTCTCTGTTCATTCGTCATGGCTGTCTGTGTTCAGATGTCATAGTTCTCTCTCTGTTCCTTCGTCATGTCTGTCTATCTTCAGATGTCATAGTTCTCTCTGTTCATTCGTCATGGCTGTCTGTGTTCAGATGTCATAGTTCTCTCTGTTCCTTCGTCATGGCTGTCTGTGTTCAGATGTCATAGTTCTCTCTGTTCCTTCGTCATGTCTGTCTGTCTTCAGATGTCATAGTTCTCTCTGTTCCTTCGTCATGGCTGTCTGTGTTCAGATGTCATAGTTCTCTCTGTTCATTCGTCATGGCTGTCTGTGTTCAGATGTCATAGTTCTCTCTGTTCCTTCGTCATGTCTGTCTATCTTCAGATGTCATAGTTCTCTCTGTTCATTCGTCATGGCTGTCTGTGTTCAGATGTCATAGTTCTCTCTGTTCCTTCGTCATGTCTGTCTATCTTCAGATGTCATAGTTCTGTCTGTGTTTCCTTCGTCATGTCTGTCTATCTTCAGATGTCGTAGTTCTCTCTGTTTCATTCGTCATGGCTGTCTGTGTTCAGATGTCATAGTTCTCTCTGTTCATTCGTCATGGCTGTCTGTGTTCAGATGTCATAGTTCTGTCTGTTCCTTCGTCATGGCTGTCTGTGTTCAGATGTCATAGTTTCTCTCTGTTCCTTCGTCTGGCTGTCTGTGTTCAGATGTCATAGTTCTCTCTGTTCTTCGTCATGGCTGTCTGTGTTCAGATGTCATAGTTCTCTCTGTTCATTCGTCATGGCTGTCTGTGTTCAAATGTCATAGTTCTCTCTGTTCCATTCGTCATGTCTGTCTGTGTTCAGATGTCATAGTTCTCTCTGTTCATTCGTCATGTTCCTGTCATCTTCTGTGTTCAGATGTCATAGTTCTCTCTGTTCATTCGTCATGGCTGTCTGTGTTCATGTCATAGTTCTCTAGTTCTTCGTCATGTCTGTCTTCATTGTCATAGTTTCTCTCTGTTCATTCGTCATGCTGTCTGTGTTCAGATGTCATAGTTCTCTCTGTTCCTTCGTCATGGCTGTCTGTGTTCAGATGTCATAGTTCTCTCTGTTCCTTCGTCATGTCTGTCTATCTTCAGATGTCATAGTTCTCTCTGTTCATTCGTCATGGCTGTCTGTGTTCAGATGTCATAGTTCTCCTCTCTGTTCATTCGTCATGGCTGTCTGTGTTCGATGTCATATCTCTGTCCTTCGTCTGTGTCTTCAGATGTCATAGTTTCTCTCTGTTCATTCGTCATGGCTGTCTGTTTCAGATCCCATAGTTCTCTCTTTCCTTCGTCATGGCTGTCCTGTGTTCAGATGTCATAGTTCTGTCTGTTCCTTCGTCATGTCTGTCTGTGTTCAGATGTCATAGTTCTCTCTGTTCTTCGTCATGGCTGTCTGTGTTCAGATGTCATAGTTCTCTCTGTTCCTTCGTCATGGCTGTCTGTGTTCAGATGTCATAGTTCTCATCTGTTCCTTCGTCAT
>JADBJO010006217.1:87882-90382 GCA_016801955.1 Conus betulinus
CACTATTATGCTCTAAATCTTTAGTTAGAAGTGTCGTAAAATGTTCATACCAGTTTTCCATACTAATACTGTTCGCTGGTTGTCTTCTTTTTAATGAAACCCGATGTACGTTCTTCCAAAATTCTTTTTGATTCTCTATAGATGCGATCAGTTCAGTCAGTAATGTAGTTGTTAAATTGCTTCCGCTTTATCCTTTGCAAATGTTTATACTCTCTTCTCGCCCTACAGTAACTATCACGATCTTTGTCGTGTTGTGTACGTTTAAATTTTCTTAAGTAAATTACGAACTTTTCTTTTATTTTGATGACATTCAGAATCAAACCAGTCTTTGGTCTTTAAATCATTATTAATTCTTATTTCTTTTTTCATACACTCTGCAGCATCTTTAATACATGTATTGAAAACATTCAAGGCTTCATTTATATTGACATCAATTAGACCGACGGCATAGTTAATTTTCTCATGAATCTGTTCCGAAACAATGTTGTTCATGAACACATCAGCATAATCTTCATTCCATACGTATTTTTTCCAACGTAAAACTGTTGACAGAAGAATTTCTCTCCGACATGACATTGTCACTATAAAAACTCAAATGAAGTTCCACAGGCATATGATCAGAGTCAACTCTCTCAGATATTCGTAACTCGCGCATGAATCACACAACAATGCATACAATTCACATGACATAACAAAGTAATCGTTCACGCTGCATCCGGTATCTGAAATGTACGTGTAGCAACCTTGTTGGTCGCCATAACACATACCGTTAAGAATGCACAAATCAAATGCAGTACACATATTCAACAACTGTTTGCCATAATTATTCAATACAGAGTCTTCTGAAAATCGATTGACACTCAATGGATGACTTGCATGTTGAAAATTCAAAATATCGGAAACTCCTTGACAATGATGTGAACACTACCTGTACGACTGTTTAAATCCCCGCACAACAATACATATACATCTTCAACGACTAATAAACAACTGGACAAATAATCTTCCAACAATGCAATGCCATTCTCGGAGTCAAAACATGCATAATAAGGAGAACCTTCTGGAGGTACGTATGAATACACATACAATATATCTTTGTCTACATCAAACAATGTTTTACTGATGATTAATGCACCAAACATATCTGATTTTATTTCAACCTCTCTGACATGTGACACAAATGTATTTCTACGAGACATAAGATTCCACCTGATCTTCTCCCTTTAGCTGTTAATTTTATTGCAGGTAAAGAAAACATTTTATATCCAGAAAATACAGTTGATTTAAGTTCATCAATAAACGTTTCAACTAAACAAATGAAATCAAACGACTGAAGAAATGAGACAAAATCATAGTTTTGTAATTTTGAAAGCAATCCATTAACATTCCATGAAGTAAGGATAATGATCTGGTTTTGTTACTTTCGTTGCTAACTACATTTTCCCAGCGCCTGTGTTCACCAAAATCATGTACGGAACTTGACACACATTCCAACGTTGAAACATACCGAGAGTTCTCGTCAGCCCATTCAACACACTCGCTGTCATCCACATTCAAATCCCGTGCATGCTCACTTTCATTCTGGGTCACACTGGGCGATGACACCGGTGTCTCTTTGAGGATAGCTCCCTCACAAACAAAACCTTCTTTAAGAAACTGGGCTGGCCGGTTTTCCTATTTGAAGTCTACGAGTCTGTCACGAGCGTCAACAGAGAACTTTTTGCCGTCAATTTATAAAATAGTTGAACACAATCGTGGCTCGTTTCCCCTCTTGCCTTGCCCCTTTTAAATGTGGAGTCAGCCTTCGTCGGATGTCCCTGACCCCTTTCGAAAAGTCCTCCCCGATATAGACCTCAGAGCCTTTCAGTTTACCTTTAGCTTTTAGAATATTCACCTTCTGTTTATAAAAGGCGCAGCGAGCAATCACCGGGGAGTCGGGTCGGGAACTGAGCCGGTGGACACGGTCGAACTCCACGTCATCCGTCAGGTCCAGCTTGTCCGTCAGCAAATCCCGCACCAGGCCCTCGCAGTCTGCACTGGTCTCCCCGTCCCTCCTGGGTAGTCCGTAGAAGATCAAGTTGTTCCGCTTGGAACGACCCTCCAGATCATCGATCCGTTTCTCGCAGTCGTCCAGCTTCTGACGTAGGTCGTTGTTGGTCTTCTGCAGCTCCCCATTTTCTCTTTTCAGCTCTGTCACCTCCTCCCTCAGCTCCCTCAGCTCAGCGTGGAGAGTTGCGTGGTCCTCCCGAAGACTGTGGACTTCCTGCTTCACTGCGTCCAGCTTAGCGTCCGTCTGGTCACTTCTCATGTTCAAGGTGGCCATGAGATCACGGATTGTAGGTTCTGTGGTAGCAGACGAAGGCCCAGAAGTGTGAGAGTCCGTTGACCTCTCCAGACTGACTCTCCGTAAGGTACTTCCACTATGAAGTCGTGTCTGGCGTGTGGAGTCTCTGCTGGGAGGAAGGTTGGTGGGTCCCGGGTTTTGATTCGATGTCGCCAC
>JADBJO010006217.1:92882-102882 GCA_016801955.1 Conus betulinus
AGCAGGAGAGAGGAGAGAGAGAGAGAGAGAGAGAGAGGAGAGAGAGAGAGAGAGGGAGAGAGACAGAGACATATAGAGAGACAGGGAGAGACAGATAGAGACAGATAGAGACAGACAGACAGAGACAGACAGAGAGAGGCAGAGAGAGAGAGACAGGGGCTGGGGGGGAGGCTGAATGAGGGACTCTGAAGAGTACACGCAGCTCTGGTATTAAAAAAAAAAAAAGAAAAAGAAAGAAAAAAAAAATCCACGACCTTGCGGCGCGTGATTTTAGCAGTTATCGTGATAAATGCCATGTTAGGGGAAATGAGTACTCGACGGTAAACACACGCAAAGGAGCTTGCATTCCACTCTCGCCACGCAGTATCAAATATCTCTTCAAAAACTTTGCTCATATAAGCAACGTAACTTATTATTATTGTTATAAATGTCGTTATTGTTGCTATTGTGGCTAATGTTGTTGCTTTGGTTAGTAGTAGTAGTAGTAGTAGTAGTAGTAGTAGTAGTAGTAAGTAGTAGTGGTGGTAGTAGTAGTAGTAGCAGCAACAGAATCATCATCATCATCATCATCAGCAAAGCAGCAGCAGCAGCAGCAGTAGCAGCACAGCAGCAGTAGCAGCAGCAGTAGCAGCAGCCGCAGTAGCAGCAGCAGCAGCAGCCAGCAGCAGCAGCAGAAGTAGTAGTAGTAGTAGTAGTTGCAGAATCATCATCATGAGCAGCAGTAGTAGTAGTAGTAGTAGTAGTAGTAGTAATAGTAGTAGTAGTAGTAAGTAGGTAGTAGTAGTAGTAGTAGTAGTAGTAGGAGGAGGAGGAGGAGGAGGAGGAGGAGGACGACGACGCACGACGACGACGACGATGAAACGACGACAGGGAGAGGAGGAGGAGGAAGAAGGAGAGTAACAAACAAAAGGAGGAGGAAGAAGGATTTGAGAAGAGGATTTCCAATTGGAGGAAGCAGGGGAAAGGATTTTTCGGCAACGTTGGCTTTCGGTCATTTGTTAAAATTGGAGTTAAAAATGGAAAAAAGAAACATGTTTTTTTGTTTTTTTTTCCTTTGTTCATTAAAGACATCTCCCATTGTGAACTGGTGGATACATTGTGATTTCAATATAATTAAGACAAACATGATTTATCTTCCACCGTTGTCGTGCAACTTCTCAAGAATGTATCCTACTTACCATTGATCTCAAGCAAACTGTTTTTTTTTAAAAAAAAAAGCTAAAGAGATTGCCAGAATCATGTCAATGGTTCAAAGCCAAGCCAATTGATTGATCACATCCGACACAAGAGTCCACACTTAGATCCACATCAGTCTACAGTTGTTGGTAGCTGGCAAAAATCTGATATGCAAATGACACCATATTTCATCAAACGGCCTTTTCCAACGCCACCACAGGCACCATAATCATCCCCCCTTTCCCTTTCCCCGGTTCCAGACGTCCCAGACAAAGTCTAAAAAGTATGTATATAGACGTGCATATTCATAGTCGCGACGTAACTGGACAGAAAATGTCAACACGCATTGACGGCTGGATCGATTGTTTCCTTCCCCCGATTCGTTCATGTAAATTTCTAATCAGTGCGGGGGAGAGAAGAGAGAGAGAGGAGAGAGAGAGAGAGAGAGAGAGAGAGAGAGAGAGAGAAGACTGACAAACAAAACTCAGAAACATAGAGACAGACACAGAGATAGAGAGACAGAGAGAACAGACACAGACAGACACAGAGGCACAGATAGAGACACGGAGATACAGAGAAGTGAGGGGAGAGTAGAAAGAAATGATTTGAAGAAGGAAAGAATAACAGAGGAATATGCTTTTACATTTTTCTTCCTTTAAAAACAAACAAACAAAAACAAAAAAACAAAAAAAAAAAAAAAAACAAAAAAAAATGTTAAAGAAACCAAAGAAAAAAACACACCTTGTTTAAAAGATTCCTTTAAAAAAAAAAAAAACAAAAAAAAAAAAAAAAAACTTATGTAAGAAAAACACCCAGCACACCTATTGATTCTAATAAAATGTAATATAAAATATGAATGAAATAATAATAATAATGAATAATAATAATATAATAATAATGGTGTACGAACAAAAGCACAATCTTAATCCAGTTGGCACACACAGATACACACACGCGCGCGCGCGCGCGCACGGCGCGCGCAGAGAGAGAGAGAGAGGAGAGGAGAGAGAGAGAGAGAGAGAGAGAAAGAGGAGAGGAAGAGAGAGAGGGCCTTTGGAAATCTGGAAAGGGGCAGGGGCTGCAGATGGCCATATCTGTGCCCTGGATACTTTGTATGAAGACTGCGGACTGTCTTTGCTAAAAGACACAGAGACACAGACAGAAAAAGAGTGAGTGGAGAGAGAGAGAAAAAAAAAATATTAAAGAAGGGAAATAATAAGCGCAGAATAGGCTTGTTTACATTTTTGCTTCCTAAAAAAGAACAAATAAACAAACAAACAAAAAAAATGTCGTGATTCATTTGTCCGTGTTTGGGAGGCGGTTTTGCTAACATTTATTAAAGGTTTGCTAAAACAGTTCAAAGGAGAATTGACGAGCCCTTTCGTTTGGGTATTAGACGTCCACATTTACTGAAACGAAACACGGATTTTAGTACACCAGGAAGTAGACCTGCATGATCACACAACACTCTTCTGCCATCCAGCTCACGAGGAGTTCACTAAGAATGAATGAAGAGACGCCGAGAAAAAACTAGTCCCAATGAAATACACAACGTCGCGCAAAAACTGTTTTAACAAACAACTCAAGGGACGCAACTGAGAAGTGAAGACAAGCTTAGAAACGGTCCCCAATTAAACGAATCCAGCCTTACAGAAATGTGAAGGAAAGACAACTCAGCGACAACGCATATATACGGGAGATCAGTCTGGAGATACAGCAAAATTACGTGATAAAAAAAAGTCTGGCAGCAATGACAAAGATCTACACACACTTCGTCTTTCTCTCGTGTTCTGCCTATTAAACCATTAGCCCCTTTCGACGTGGGTCTGCATCGTATACCGCAACGTGCGTGCCTCGAATTCCAAAAAGGGTTACATTCGTCCTACATATAAACCAAAAAACAAAACACTATGTTAAAGACGCCCATCATTCAAACGGAAGAAAGGAAAAACTCTCCCTCTCTCTCTCTCTCTCTCTCTCTCTCTCTGGAAGAAAAAGGGAAAAAAAGCTTTCCAGAATCATCCGGCTGAGGAAACGGACAGACTTTTCAATTAGAGCGTTCTCCACAGATCCCCCATCGCCCCACCTCGCCCATTCCCCCTCTCCCCCCCCCCCCCCCCCCCCCCCCCCCCCCCCCCCCCCCCCCCCCCCCCCCCCCCCCCCCCCCCCCCCCCCCCCCCCCCCCCCCACACACACACAACAACAGATTCTGTGGCACACCTTCCCCAGTCACCACTTTATCCGAAGACCCATCACCGCGCGCGTTGTATTCCAACACAGATATCTGTGGCATTCACGTGTTCAAATCTAAAGGCTTAACAAAAACTCCGAGAAAACGGATAACTCGTAAAAAAACTGAACTCGCATGCCACTCACACACAGTCCCTTACATGAGAGAGAGAGAGAGAGAGAGAGAGAGAGAGGTGCAGAGGAGGGGTGGTGGTGGTGCTATATGTGGGGCAGACACAACTTTGTTTTCAGAGCCCCTGTGATTGTGGCATTTCTATTTAGCAGGAATCCTGGTAAGCTGACTGGCAGAGAAAAACGTACAATGGGTTGTCAAGCCATACAAAAGGTGCATATTTTGTACGCAACGATAGAACGCATAGTTTTCAGAATGTTTGCATAATGGTTGTTTTCAATACACAATATTGTCATTGTCCTCTTCTCACCACCTAGGTCTTTTTTTCTGCCAGTATGCTTGTCTATCTATGTGTCTGTCTGTCTGTCTGTCTGTCTGTCTGTCTCTTTCTATCTTAATCTCTGTCTCTGTGTCCCTCTGCGTCTCTCGTTGTCTCTCTCCGTCTATCTGTCTGTCTGTCTGTCTGTCTGTCTGTCTCTCTCTCTCTCTCAATTTATTTCTCTCTCTCTCTCTCTCTCTCTCTCTCTCTCTTCTCTCTCTCTCTCTCTCTCTCTCTCTCTTCTCCTCCTCCTTCTCCTCCTCTCCTCCTCCTTCCCATCCTCCTCCCCTTTGTCATTTTCTGTCCTAGAGTTTGTTCTGCGAAAAGTTACAGGTTCATTTACCTTTCACATACTTCTCAGAGGCGTCTTTGTCTTTGGACTAACACACATAAGCGGTTTATCTTTGTGTCAAGGCAGAGTGCAGGGGGTGGTGGCACTGGGACCACTGACAGCAGATTGGGGGGGGGGGGGGGGGGGGGGGGTTTGGGTACATACTTTCAGTTGGCATTTGTGATTACAGGTAGCAATATGTTGTAGACGTTCACGGCGCAGATTGCCGCTGCCAATATTTATTTCATATGTGTTTATTCATTCCCTGCGACAGAATGTGCAGATTCATTTGGTGCTCTTAACCGTTAGTGGAAGATAAGGTTTCAAACGTGCTTCCCTTTGCTTTAACCATCCCATAGCGGACGCGCGAGTGAACACGCAGATACAGACACAGACAGAGATATAGACAGACAGACAGGCAGACATTCAGACAGACAGACAGGACAGACAGACACACACACACACACACACACAGGCAGGCAGACAGGCAGGCAGGCAGGCACACGCACGCACGCACGCACGCACGCACGCACACACACACACGCACACACACACACACACACAAACACACACACACGCACACGCGCGCTACACACACACACACGCACGCACACACGCACGCACGCACGCACGCACACCACGCACGCACGCACTCACGCACACGCACGTGTTCAAGCATGCAGGCACACACGCACGCGCGCGCGCATACACACACACACACACACACACACACACACACACACACACACACACACACACACACACACACAACACACAACACACACACAACACACACAAACACACGTGTGCACGCACATGCCAATAGTGGGGAAAAAAAGGTAGAATTACCTATTCAAATATGACACATCAGACGACGTTACTGGCTGTTGGATATGTATTCGATCTGATGATTAAAATGGTCGGTGCAATATCAGTGACTATCATGTGTTTTGAAACGTATATTGATACTGACTGATACTTAAACCGTGTTGGTAGACAGGCTGAGGGTAAAAAAAAATGAACAAATATACAGACAAAATAGAAGTAAATGATCACAATTAGAAAGCAACATTGAAAGTTAAATGTTGGGTTGATCATAGCATCAGTTGGCCGAGTCAGACAGATGACATTGATCCGGACAACGGTTACACTCTGCGCCGGTTAAATACATAATGACTGCAGTCCTGGCTAATGAGATTTGCTGAATCAGGATGCGGGATCTGGAACAGAGTATGATGGCGTGACCAGCCTTGCTCTTTCTCAGCCCATCGCATCAAACCTTTAGATATCAGATAGTGCATGGCACGACCCAGTCACATCACACTTTAACATAGCAAAGGAGGAGTCTGACAACACAACAGCAGAGCAGGGAAAACCGTTGATGTCCGTCCGTCTGTCTGTCTGTCTGTCTGTCTGTCAGAGGTCTTTATGGATCATTTCATCTTAGTCGTCTTGCATGTTTCCGCCAGTGATAACGAGACTGAAGGCCACGGGTTCTCTTCTTTTCTGACTAACGAAGTTTTACTGATGTACGTATTTTTTAAATGTGACAGACTGATTCCTTCAAGAAACACAGAGACATTTAGGCATCATAATTATGCTAATACTGTCTCTCTCCCTCCCCCTCTCTCTCTCTCTCTCTCTCTCTCTCTCTCACTCTCACACACACACACACACACACACACACACACACACACACACACACACACACACACACACACACACACACGAACTTATGTACGCAGTAAAAAAAAAAAAAAAAGCAGTCAAAAAATAAACAAACAAACAAAACACGCACATATGGCTCATCTCTCTCTCTCTCTCTCTCTCTCTCTCTCTCTCTCTCTCTCTCTCTCTCTCTCTCTCTCTTGTGTTTTTGCATCTTTTATATGCTTGCTTGCTTGCTTGCTTCTTCTTCTTCTTCTTCTCTTCTGACAAGAACCATAGGTGTGCATGAAGGAATCAGAGCAAAGAAAAATCAAACCTAGCGGTCAGTCAGCTCTGATGGCCGGTGATGTTTAATGGACATTGCACGTGAACAATGCGCTATTTTCTGGGCAAAGGAGAATCAATGGAGGGGTATTCCTGAAGTGATCAAAACTGCACTTGTTTGAGTTGATGGAATTGTTTGATTTATTTAGCGTTATGCGTGTTATTGGTCTTTTTTTTTTGTATTTACTGGATTCAGTCTTAGTATGATGTGGACCAGTGAATACAGAAAACTATGGGAAACAGTCAAACATGATTCGACGTCAAGGGCATACCAGTGTTAATACAATTCCATGTAATAAAGAATTAATTCACATTATGGGAGACAGAGAGTAAATGAAGAAGAAAAAAAGAAATGTATTATCTGACTGGAGAAGCAAACTGAGTTGAACATGAACACTCATTCAGGATCACACATCATCATTATTTTCAGGATGATCAACTGAATGATAGTCATCATCATCATCATCATCATCATCATCATCATCATCATCATCATCATCATCATCATCATCATCATCATCATCATCATCATCATTATCATCATCATTATCATCATCATCATCATCAACATAATCATCATCATCATTATCATTTTCATCATCTTCCTCGTCGTCGTCATCGCCGTCTCCGCCGTCGTCGTCATTATCATTATCATATGAAGATGATGATATTCATGATACTAATAGTAATGCCGCACCGAGTTGATGTGTATTGAGTGCAATGATTTTAAAGTATATTTATTTCACCGTTGAATGCCAAAGTCTCACTGATGTAGCCTACTGTTAGACAAGCCTATATACGTTTACCTATGCCAGCCCCTGTCTTGATCTTCCCTTAGACTTAAAACGTGGCGAAGTCTTAGTGTCCATAAATTTTAGTTCAGTATACCCTCACACTCCCCCTTCCCCAGTTCCCCCAGTCCTCTCTCTCTCTCTCTCTCTCTCTCTCTCTCTCTCTCTCTCTCTCTTCAAGGAATGTTCTAAATCCGGTACTGTGTGAGTGACGTCAGTACAGTTTTGACATACTTTCATGCATTTTTTTTTAAGACTTCAGATGTCATCGCGTGCGTACTGCAGCTGTCAGTGTTGGAACCCAATGGGTGGAAAAGAATGACATTTGAGAGTACGGTGGGGGGGGGGGGGGGGGGGGGGGGGGGGGGGGGGGGTAGGATGGAATTGGGTGGACAAAGCTTCCATTTGATGTTGTTGTCATCTTGCTGGGATGATAGTGGAGTTCTGTTCACTGTCTTCAGTCGTTGAGAGAGAGAGAGAGAGAGAGAGAGAGAGAGAGAGAGAGAGTCCAATAAGGTATCAAACACAAGATGAATAGTAGAGACATTTATATTTGTTGTAAATTGGTATTGGTTGTGATCGGAACTTTTTTTTTTTTTTTTTTTTTTTTTTTTTTTTTTATAACACGCAAGAAGAATCTAGCCCTTTTGAATGTAAACAAATGCGAGCCGCACATGGTGTTGTACACAAGAGGTCACAAGAGCGGGCGGTGAGGGAGGGGGGGGGGGGGGGGGGTTAGCAAATTTGATAGGCAGGGTAGTATATGATGAAATATATTTGTGTTTTTTGTCTGTTTTTCAGTTTAATTGCTGCCTAATCTCTTTTTATCACGGGATTTCATTTTAATCCCAAGCTAATCTTCCTAAGCTATGTGTTGTCGCTTGGTTGTCTTTTTTTCATATGCTTTGAAGTCTGGATTACATTGATTTGGACCAGTATCTCGTCTTCTCTTCATTTTTGTTCAGTGGCCTACCTTGGGCAAGATCACGAAACAGTGTCGCGTGATAATGTATCATGCCTATCTTGTTTCCAGATGCAAGAAAACGAAAATGTTTTTGTGTTTTAGTAGATTTGCATCTTGTTAGCCTACGGATATTGTTCATCCATTCTTCCCTTCTCAGTCGATCATTTTGCCAGCTGCCGTTCTCTGCATTGTCACGTATTCAGGGTAAAGCTATCTGGGCACCTCTCATCCCTGTCCATGCTTCAGAATGATTGGAAGAATCCACGCAGGAGATTATCCATGGGCATGTGCCCGTTTTAGTCCATGTGAAATCTCCTTGTAGGTGACTTTATAGTCGCTTAAAAAATCATTTATTGATCTGATTATTTATTCTTTTATTTAGTTATCAGGGGTTTTGTTTATTTGCGTACTTACTTATTCGTTTGGCTATTAATCTATCTATTTATTCGTTTGTTTACTTATTCATATAGTTATATTTGTTTGTTCACACATTTATGTATCTATTCACTAACGTTTTGTTCATGTATTTATTCGTATGTTCATGTATTGCATGCTTTACAATCCACATATCTATCTATCCAATTACTCATTTATTCATTCATTCACTCAGTTTTTTTTTATTCATTCATTCGTTTATTTGTTTATCTATAGCATGCGGCGCGATGCAGAACCAGAGATCACCAGGTGAAAGAGTTCGCTGGGATGTGGCTATTAAATAAAAAAACGTGAGATATTGAAGATGTGTATCAAAACCAGTAATTCCGAGCTTGCGACGAGTATTTGGATTCCCCTATGCTCAGCAAGTCACACATAACGGAACTCACAGAATCGTGAGGCGCAACACGTGCATCACTATGAAAACCCGTTAACAACAGTGATGGGGGAAAAAAAATATATTGTATTGACATATGACAAGATTACTCTGTCTGTCTTTATTTCTGTCTGTCTGTCTGTCTCTCTCTCTCTCTCTCTCTCTCTCTCTCTCTCTCTCTCTCTCTCTCTCTCTCTCTCTCTCTCTGATTTTGGTATCCTATCTCTATTCGCATTCGTATTTGTATTCTCTCTCTCTCTCTCTCTCTCTCTCTCTCTCTCTCTCTCTCTCTCTCTCTCTAATCCTTCTCATGACACGTTCTAAATTCCGTACTGTGTGAGTGGCACGTGACTTCAGTTTTTACACAATCTTCAGCGGTTTTGATTTTCGTTTCTTCTCTCCGTCTCTCTCTCTCTCTCTCTTCTCTCTCTCTCTCTCTCTCTCTCTCTCTCTCTCTCAACTCTCCCTCTCTAGCCCCCCCCCCCCCCCCCCCCCCCCCTTTTTTTAGACTCCTAGATTCCAGCTCGAGCCTTCTGCCGATTTCCGCTCTGGAGCACGGCATAAGGAAATGCTTCAATACACAGTGGTGGAGGGGGCAGGAAGTGAGGGTGGGGTGGGTGGGTGGTGGTGTTATGGAGGGGATGGGTGGGGGAAAGCTCTCATTTAAAGTTTTGTTACAATCTCACCTCAGCTTTTCCCTTTTTTTTCTGTCACTCTCTTTTTCTTCTTCTTCTTCTTCTTTCTTTGAGCGCTTAAACACACACACACACACACACACACACACACACACACACACACACACACACACATATATATATATATATATATATATATATATAGAGAGAGAGAGAGAGAGAGAGAGAGAGAGAGAGAGAGAGGGAGGAGGGGGGGGGCGGAGAGATTTGTACATCACAAAGAAAAAAAACTACATTTTTTTTTATTTATTTTTTTTTATGTTTTTTCCCCTCAGGCCAAGGTTTTCTAGAACAATTTGTTTCCGTAATGCCGTACTGTGTTTGATGGGAATCGTTCTTTCATTTTGCTTTGCTTTTACATACAAGAGAGAACTTTGCGTTTGGATTTCAACACACACGGACGTCAGAGATGATTTTGCACACCCACCTCACACAGGTTATGAGGTTGACAGGTAAGATCAAGAAAGGGAACTCAGAGCTTGGAGTTCTATTTCATTCAAATCAGCGAGTGTCAGATCTCATTTGTTTTGGAATTTCATTTCATCCACCGTCTAATCTT
>JADBJO010006217.1:110382-122882 GCA_016801955.1 Conus betulinus
ATCTGTCTGTTGTTTCTTCTTCTTCTTCTTCTTCGATTCCGCCTTCTTCTCCATATCTTCTACATACTACTACTACTAAAAAGCTACTACTACTACTACTACTCTACTGCTACCACCACTGCACCTGACCACTACTTTTCCATCTAACTAGAGAAGTATTGGGTTTCGTTTTAATCTTCTTGATAACTTTTTCTCTTATCTTCTTTGCTTGATACTTATTTCTTCTTCTTAACTTCTGGTCTTCAACTGTTGTTTCATTGTATGTTTTCCTGATCGATGACAACACTCTTATTCTAATGCTGAATCTGAGTTCCACTCTGCTGCTGTTGTTTATCTGTTTCTTCTTCTTCTTCTCTTCTTCTTATTCTACTTATCTTCTTCTTCTTCTTCTTCTTCATCTAATTCTTCTACTAAAGTTCTACTACTTCTTGCTACTACTGCTACTACTACACTACTACTACTACTACTACTACTTCTACCACCACTACCATCACCACGACCACTACTACATCTACTGCTACTCTTACTACTACTCTTACTACTACTACTACTACTACTACTACTACTACTACTACTACTACTACTACTACTACTACTACTGCTGCTGCCTGCTGCTGCTGCTGCTGCTGCTGCTGCTCACCAAGACAGCAACTATGATGATGGATATCTTTTAAGCAGACACGCTTTGGGTGATATTGATCATGCGATTGAGAGGAATGTGAGCTCCACTCTATGGTTTGACTATCTGGTGTTTTCACTGTCTTAAGCCGGCCCAGTATCACGTTATCTGCCAGAACCACGCGCTAAAAGTTCATGGAAATCTTAAATAAAGTTGCGTATGCCCTTCAATACCCCCCCTACACAACTACTACTACTATACTACTACTACTACTACTACTACTACTACTACTACTACTACTACTACTACTACTACTACTACCACCCCACCATCACACCACCACACAATTTCTACTACTGTTTCTACCACCACAACCATCACCATGACCACTGCTACTACTGCTGCTGCTGCTGCTGCTGCTGCTGCTGCTACTACTGCTGCGCTGCTGCTGCTGCTGCTACTACTGCTGCTGCTGCTGCTGCTGCTGCTACTACTTCTACTACTACTTCTGCTGCTATTACCACCAACATCACCACTACCACCACCACCGCTACTAATACTACTACTGATGTTGCTGCTGCTGCCATCTGCTACTTCTATTGTTGCCGCTGTTCCTCCTCCTCTCCCTCCCCCTGTTCGTCCTCCACCGCACACTCCTCCTCCTCCTCTTTCTACTACTTATATTACCACTGCTGTTGCTTCTGCTGCTGCTGTTACTGCTGCTGCTGCTGCTACGCCTGCTCCTATTCCTCCTCCCTCCTCCTCCACCTCCTTCTACTACTACTACTACTACTACTACTACTACTACTACTACTACTACTACTACTACTACTACTACCACCATCATCACGACTACTACTACTACTACTACTACTACTACTACTACTACTACTACTACTACTACTACTATTACTACTACTACTACTACTACTGCTGCTGCTGCTGCTGCTGCTGCTACTACTACTACTACTACTACTATACTACTACTATACTACTACTACTACTACTACTACTACTACTACTACTACTACTATACTGATCACCAAGACAACAACTGTGGATAATGGACATCATTAAGCAGACACCCTTGGGTGATATTGATCATGCGATTGAAAGGAATGTGAGCTCCACTCTATGGTTTGACTATCTGGTTTTTCATTGTCTTAAGCCGGCCCAGTATCACGTTATCTGCCAGAACCACGCGCGCTAAAAGTTCATGGAAAATCTTAAATAAAGTTGCGTATGCCCTTCAATACCCCCCCCCCCCCCCCCCCCCCCCCCCCACCCCCCCCCCCCCCCCCCCCCCCCCCCCCCCCCCCCCCCCCCCCCCCCCCCCCCCCCCCCCCCCCCCCTCTCTCACCCCCCCCCCCCCCCCCCCCCCTCCCCCTGTCGCTCTGTCTCTGTCTGTCTGTCTGTCTGTCTGTCTGTCTGTCTGTCTCTTCTCTCTCCTCTCTCTCTCTCTCTCTCTCTCCAAACTTATGGAAAGAATTATACTAAATAGGGTTATCTATATTTATGATAAAAATGAACTAATACCTATTAGTCAAGCAGGCTTCAGAAAAGGAAGATCAACAACTGACCACATCGTAAAATTAACAACACAAATTAAGCATCAATTTTGCCAGGCGAAAGAGTATTCTGTCAACATTTGTTTCATGTTAAAAAAAAGCCTTTGATAGCGTGTGGCATGCTAGATTGCTTTAAAAACTGAAGAAAATTGACATATCTGGTAATTTTTATAACTACATTAGATAATTTTTATCAGAAAGAAGTTTGCAAGTCAGGGTAGAAAAACACATATTCAAATTTTAAATCATTAGAAATGGGCATTCCCCACGGTTCCGTAATTGCTCCAATGTTATTTAATATTTTGTTACATGATCTCCCAAAGCAGATAAATAAAAAAAAACGCTACCGTTGTGCAGTATGCTGATGATCTGTGTATGTGGATAAATGCTTGTCTAAGAAAAAAAAAAAAACACGCCAAAAAGAATCAATCAACTATTACAAAAAAAATGTATCAGGCAGAGCTAAATAATCTTATTAAGTACTTGTTTGAAAATGGACTGAAACTTTCCCATGAAAAAAAACCGTATATAGTGTTGTTTAATAAGGGTGATGATCCTGTTGATCTGCCGTCTATTAGACTTGATGGAATAACACTTCAGTATGTACACTCAGTAAAATTTCTTAGGAGTTTACTTCACATCTAAATTGACATGGAAAGTTCACATTGATTATCTCTTAAACCAGGCTAGGAAAAGTTTCTTTTTTTTTTTTTGAAAAAACCTTAAAACAAGCAAAGCTGGTGCCAGGATGTAAAACACATTGAAACATCTGGCAATATCACTCGTTCGTTCTAAGCTATCGTATGCTCAAGAAGCTTTCTTTTGTGCTCCCAAATATTTGTTGCAAAAAACTGCAAGGTTTTTAAATTTTATGCTTGGGAATCTCTGTACATGCTTCTACAGTAGGGACATATTCGGAAATTGATGTTTTGCCTTTAATCGAATACCGAACACTCACTTTGGCAAAACATTTGTGACATGTACAGTTATGAAAGGTGTAAATGAAACAGAAATCTCTTTACATCCATCTACTGATTACCCCAAACGAGCAAAAAACATTTCCTGCTTGCCAAATATTGGCTCGTACTATGCCCATTTGTTGCAGAAAACTGATTTGACCCCCGACTCTTTGGCAAAGATTTCTCATACTGATCCAATCCAAGCCGGGGAAAGAAACAGGGCAAAATTGACCTTAATCACACTGATGCTAAAAAAGCTGATCATCCGCATATCTTGTCATATTCAGCAAAGATGCATATGCAAAGCAAGTATCCTAACCATCTTAAGGTATATACTGATGGATCATTGACAAAGAACAAAGACGCTGGATCTGCTTTTGTTATTCCATCACTTAAAGTAGATAAAGCATATTCGATAGGCAAAAATCGATCTATTTTAGTTGCCGAAATGATAGCTATACTAATGGCTTTGACATATTTAATCGATTTACCGCAATCGATCTTGCAAGTATTGTTATGTGTCGACTCAATGTCAGTACTACAATCTATCAAGTTTTTCAGTTCTAATTCTGAAAACTTATTTTAAAGGAAATATGTTATTTAATTCATATTTTGATGTGCAAAGGGACCGATTTGACTTTTTTTTGGGTTCCTTCACACTGTGGAATTTTGGGCAATGAATTCGCTGACAGATCTGCTAAAAAAGGGAGCTAAAACTGAAATGAATGTGCACAGTCACTTTCTGTCCCCTTGACTTTACAAGAGTGTCATCAAGTTTTAAAACAAGTGGCTTGGGAATTTTTTTTAGAAAACAACCAGAATATCCCTTATTTGCGGGTTAATGCTCGAAATAGCCATGTTCTTAGCTTTGATGATATTGAAGGCATTGAACACCTGCAGGGTCGTGATGTGCATCAGTACAGTAACTTGTTTCAGTATTTTATAGACTGAAACTCGACGCATTCAGAACGAAAAATAGTGCAGGAACAATGTAGTCCTGTTAGATATTTTACTATAATGTTATAAGTAGTAATTATTCCATATTTTGAGTGCACTTCCACACACATTGGCAAAATGACAAGTGGGTTTTCTTTTTTCAATATACATACAAGTTGTTTTCTGCTATTTTAGAATTCAACACACGCAAACGAGGGATGCTGGTCTTGGCACACAACGCTGATGGGAGGGGCGTCGGGGGAGTGGGGTTGAGGGGGTGTGTGTGGGTTGGGGGGGGGGGTTGGAACTAGAGGG
Source organism: Conus betulinus (assembly GCA_016801955.1). NCBI lineage: Eukaryota > Metazoa > Mollusca > Gastropoda > Neogastropoda > Conidae > Conus > Conus betulinus. The sequence continues at coordinate 114,780 of JADBJO010006217.1, forward strand.
CACGGGTGGACTGGCGTGTTACGATGTATCCATTCCCCTAGCATGGGTTATCGCTGGTGACAATGTACACAGATGATCATGCTGATATTGTCGCCGGCACACATAGTCACCAATCGTAATCGCCGTCACCAAACATTATGAATCGAGTCTTTATGGTAAACAATGATTATTTAACCTTGCATTTATGATGTGCATGGGGATGTTAAGAATAACTGCAAAGAAATAGAGGAGAATGCGCGCGCGCGCGCGTGTATGTGTGTGTGTGTGTGTGTGTGTGTGTGTGTGTGTGTGTGTGTGTGTGTGTGTGTGTGTGTGTGTGTGTGTGTGTGTGTGTGTGAGGTGTGTGTGCGTGCGTGCGTGCGAGCGAGTGAGCGTGCGTGCGTGCGTGCGTGCGTGCGTGAGTGTGAGAGTGAGTGCGTGCGTGCGTGGGTGCATATGTGCGCGATGTGTGCGTGCAGTGTGTAAGAGAGAGCGAGAGAGAGAGAGAGAGAGAGGAGGAGAGGAGAGGAGAGAGAGAGAGAGAGAGAGAGAGAGAGAGAGAGAGAGAGAGAGAGAGAGCACGCGCGCGCAGGTGTGCAATAGGAAGAATCTATCTATCTCTGTCTATCTGCCTGTCTCGGGTCTGTCTGTCTGTCTGTCTCTCTCTCTCTCTCTCTCTCTCTCTCTCTCTCTCTCTCTCTCACGCTCAACACACCACAAACACACACACACACACAACACACACACACCACACACACACAAACACTCTCTCTCTCTCTCTATTTTCTCTCCCTCTCTCTCTACCTTACTTCCCTCCCTCCCTCTCCCTCCTCCCTATCTCCCTCTCATCTCTGTCGGTCCCACCATCCCTCCTTCCTCCTCTCTCTCTCTCTCTACACACACAACACACACACACACCACACACACACACACACACACACAACACACACACACTCAATCACACACACACACACACACACACACAACACACACAAACAAAGCTCTCTCTCTCTCTCTCTCTCTCTCTCTCTCTCTCTATTCTCTCTCTCTGTCTGGTCGGTCCACACCCTCCTTCCCGTCCTCACTCTCTGTCTCTGACTCTGTCTTTCTGTCTGTCTCTCGTCTTCTCTCTGTCTCTCTCTGTCTCTCTCTCTCTCTCTTCCTATCTCTCTCTCTCTCTCTCTCTCTCTCTCTCTCTCTCTCTCTCTCTCTCTCTCTCTGCCGTGCCTGCCTTGCCGTCAGCACCACCGGGATGAAGGTGCAAACTTATGAATGATATCATGGCTGTCATGAGTTACTTTTCTGCTTTGAATCATGCTTAGGCGAGATCTTGGCACTTACACGACATCAAAACGTGTATATTGTCCGTGCAAGTCATAAGAACAATGTGGAGTAGTTATAATCAACTCACCAACTATGATCTATTGATCTATATATCCATCTATTCTCTATCTATCTTCGTGAGAGAGAAGAGAGAGAGAGAGAGAGAGAGAGGGAGAGAGAGAGGAGGAGAGGAGAGGTGAGAGAGGGCGTGAGAGAGAGGGGGAGAGAGAGGGAGAGGAGAGGAGAGAGGTGAGAGTGATTGTGGAGGAGAGTGAGAGAGAGTGGAGAGAGGAGTGTGTGTGTGTGGTGTGGTGAGGGAGACCACCGTTAACATCACACAGACACACACAGACACACAGACACACAGACACAACACACACACACACACACACACAACACACACACACACACACCACACAACAGACAGACAGACACACACAAACACAGACAGACAGACAGACAGACAAACACACACACACACACACACACACACACACACACACACACAATCAGGACACACAACACACACACCCACACACACACACACACACACACACACACACACACACAACACAGACAGACAGACAGACAGACACACAACCACACACACACACACACACCACACACACACACACACACACACACACACACACACACACAATCAGACACACACACACACACACACAAACACAGACACAGACACACACACACACACACACACACACACACACACACACACACACACACACGCGCGCGCACGTACGCACGCACGCGTGCGCGCGCGCACGCGCGCGCAAAACACACGTAAAGACACACGAACATACATACATACATACATAAATACATACAGATAGATAGTAGATCAGATAGATAGATAGACGATAGATAGATAGATTAGATAGATAGATACATTGATGGATGGAGAAGGGTGGATGGACACACATAGACATCTACATACATGACATATCGGTAGGCAAACAGAGAGAGAGACGAGAGAGAGAGCGAGAGAGAGAGAGGGAGCAAACAGAGGTTTGAGAGAGAGGGAGAGGAGAGAGAGAGGAGGAGAAAGGAGCAGAATATAGGAGGAGAGAGAGTAGGAGGGCGGCGGAGAGAGGAGACCGGAGATAGGAGAGAGAGAGGAGGAGAGAGGAGAGATAGGGGAGAGAGGGTGAGGAGGAGGAGATGGAGAAGAGAGAGGAGGAGTACGAGGGAGAGAGAGGAGAGGGAGAGAGAGAGAGTGAGGATGGAGGAGAGAGGACGAGAGGGAGGAGAGAGAGAGAGAGAGAGAGGAGAGAGAGAGAGAGAGACGAGAGAGAGGAGATGAGGAGAGAGATAGGTAGAGAGGAATTGGAGAGAGAGAGGAGAGATGAGAGAGAGAGACCGAGAGAGAGAGGGTATACGGGAGAGGAGAGAGAGAGAGAGAGAGAGAGAGGATCACTATACCATCCTTAAATGTGCAAAAGTCTTTCTATCTAGGCAGAGAATTTTCAGTTTGTACATCAGAGAGCTATATGCAATTATGAAAGCTCTGAATTCACTGGAAATCTAAAATTAGAACTGATATTCTTTTTGAAATTAAGCATCTGTTACATTGTTTACTTTCCCGAGGTATAGCAGTTGATTTTTGCTGGGTTCCTTCACATTGTGGCTTAAAAGGGAATGAATTAGCAGACAAATTGGCAAAGCAGGGAGCTTGTACAATTTCTGAAACACCCTTCAACAAAGTCTTAAAATTTTTCTCCGCATGAATTGATCCAGCGATTGGAAAAGAATATGCGGAAGAAACATCATTTTAATGAGAAATTATTCGTTCTGCCATCATGTCCAAGGTATCTAGCCAGATTAATTCATAAATTACGGTTAAATACATGGAATACAAAATATCACACGAGGTATAGCGTGTATATGTCAGGAGAATATCTCAATTCGTCATCTTTTTTATTTGAATGCCCTATACTAACCCCAGCTTATAAGGAGAAGAATATTTTTATAAACAATTCTGACAATGTTGATAGTGTGGTAAATAACCCTTGCTTTTTTTTATATTGCTTTGGTTATTGCTCAGTCCCCAGTTGCAAAACTATTGTGAAAAAAAAGACATTTGAGATATGTGTGTTAATAGTGATTTTTTTTTTTTTTTTTTTTGGGGGTGGGGGGGGGGGGGTGCTGATAGTACAATGGAATGTATATTGCAGTTTAAAGGTCTAAGATCATCTTGTGATGATCTGTAATATATAGGAGAAGGTTCGAGGCATGGTACCCAAAAATGTGTTTCTTCTGTCTTCTTCTGAAACATCCCTCCCTTCGTTCCAATACCCTGAAGACAATTGTTAGACAAAGAGTCATGACAAGATGGATTCCTGCAACAGACATGCGTATGACCTGCAAATCAATGTCCTTGTATGTCAACATATGCGTCGACTTGCTGCGTGAGAGAGAGAGAGAGAGAGAGAGAGAGAGAGAGAGAGAGAGAGAGAGAGAGAGAGAGAGAGAGAGAGAGAGAGAGAGTCTGGTATCCCACGTTCTTGGTCTGGAGTGCCCAAACCTTAATCTGACGAATATAATATCTAACGACAGAACCGTCGTATGGATGTATACGATTTACATTTCTTTCATTCTCTTCCCTTTTCTTCTCTTGTAATTCATTCACAAGAAAATGAAAGAAAAAAAGAAGAAGACAAAATTTGTTTCTCTTTATTTTCGTTCGTTTGACTATACAGTCTTTTATTGACAGGTTGATCGGCTGTCTGCTACCAAGGCAGGACTATACATATGATGCAGCAAAGCAAGTTATGTCTGTTTCCCTGCCTTTATTGAATCATTTGTTTCTTAGCATACATAATCATGTTCATCCACCTTCAAATCTATGTAGTTTATTGGCAGGCTGATTTAAGGGTGCATTTCATTTTAAACATATCATTTTTGTAACGCTTGCTTTGTTGTCCCTTTGCTCTAAGTCGTCTTCACACAACATCAGACACTGTCATGCTAGCTGCTCATGTCTTCATAAAGAGTCGCCATCAGGTCAGAGATGAGAACCAGAGGTGACTGAAGTCATGTTGTGATGGTCACCTGTACTTTGTGGCGGCTGTCTCTCCTGTGTCCTTTACCCATCAGCTGCCAGAAGGTCCGTCTGTAGCGGGAGCCCATGCTGTAGTAGATGGCGATGTTGAAGGTGGCGTTGACGTAGGACACCATGTCAGACAGCCATATTAAGGTGAAGAACAGGTTCTGTTGACGTCGTCCTGCGTTTATCTCCGGCACAGACAACATCACCACCCTGTCCACACAACAGTTTTGACTCATCATCATCATCATCAGCAGCAGCAGCAGCAGCAGCAGCAGCAGCAGCCGCAGCAGCAGCAGCAGCAGCAGAAGAAGAAGAAACGATAACAACAATAAAAACGTTGTGCATAATCAAATATCAACCAAAGAAGACAAAGCAATATGCAAATTTGCCTGATTTGAAGACAAAAGCATCGAATACATCTGCTTGGTTTGAAGACAAAAGCAAACACATAAGCTCGCAATGTTTTTAAGCACATTGCCCAGTAATGTATGCAGAGGTATGTGATAGATTGAAGTGTGGAATCCAACCCAGCTGTTGTTCGTCGCGATATGCTCTCCCTCTTTCCCCACGCTGTTAAACCCCAGACTGTGTGTATTCGTTCGGCCCAAAATACTTTCTGAGTGTTCCAAGAATGCTGCTGTCTTCTGGAGCACTGAACACTTTACCTCCTTCAAGTCTCTGAGATTGGTCCAGTTTTTTTTTTTTTTTTATTCATTGATTCCCGCTATCATACTGATCGTTTCCTACTGTTTTCCTTTTAATAACACTTTTCAAGACAGGTTTGCGACATGATACGAAATGTTTGTTCCTATTTCTGTATAGCTACTACAGTTAACTCAGAAAGGGCCGTAATTATATCTATTTGAAATGAAAAGGGAAAAAAGGTCTTTCTTTCCACAGTCAAAGGGACAGCGAACTGTCAGAGAGGTTCAGAGTGACTAGGGCACGGTATAGAGGAGTGCGGTGCCCATCCTTCTCCTTCTGTCATGTGTAACCTGCCAGAGTAACATACCTAGTTACTGCTCGCTGGACGAAGAGGGTTTTCAAGCCGTACAAATTTAACTTCATGAGTGGTTGGAATTCACGACCGCCAGCTCTCCTTAGTCAAAAGCTATTTGACAACGGGCCTCTTGCATCTGTACGCTCCGATTAGTAATCTCTGCACGTTTTAAACTCATGTAAGTTGCGTCCTTTATGCGTTTTCGTCTGACCCCCACTATGAGTTTATTGGATTAAACGTTTAAAACTTAGTAGCACTTCAGGTGACCATAATCCCCCCCCCCCCCCACGGACCCTGGCGGGGGGAGGCGGGGGATTTGCCATTGTGTTTTTTTTTTCTGAAAGTTTAGGCCATATGCCGTCATCATATGACATCAGCAAAAGATTGGTTGGAGCTCTTGGGAGCAACAAGGTGTGGAAGAAATCACCCGTTTCCTACACTCAAAAAGGGGGGGGTAGGGGTGAAAAACATGCTATGGCTCGTAGTATAATGCCTTAAAAAATCAAATACGAGTTGTTTTCAAATGCGCAGATGTGCTTGTTCTACATGGCATATCAAATTGGATGTGCTTGAAGCAAACTTGTAGTAACAGCATCCCAATAAACATGACATATGCGTTAATTTGTCAATTTTTTTTTAACACGTTTGGCCCACCAACCTTTTACTCTTTAAATTGGTTTTGAAATACATACAATTGAACAGAAACTGTTTAATCTGTTTCAAAATGGTTAAGTGGAGTTTTTGGCCAGCCTGTTTATAAACCATGACCAAGAGATCTGTTCCAACACAAGCGAGTGATGACTGAGTGTCGTAATATGCACCTGTCCACCAGTAAGAAGTCTGCACCTACAGAGAACTGTTGACAACAGATTCTTTAGTGTCAAACCCTTCCTCTTGAACAGCATCACAAAGGTTCACAAGTTCAAAGTCACCGTTCTCCTCCTCAGGAGTTGGCTGGTCACAGAGGATATCAACAAGTTCACATGAAAGTATATCCTCCTGACACCAGTGGATTTTCAAAAACACTGTCTGTTGTCTTCCAGCTCTGCCTGACGGCCCATCAATGGATAGTTGAGCACAATGGGCGTACTTCCAAACCTCCACGTTAGAACAGAAGATAAAAGGGTAAAGATGATCAAATCTCATAGCCGTGTTATAGCCTTGGCAATGACTAACTTAGGCGTCAGTCTCAGGACTCAATCCTATTTATGTTCAAAATGTCATATTCAGGCTATTGTGTTACCCCTGGCCAGGTCAAATAGCATTTGTTTAACTATAGTTATCAACAGCAATACTACTGTAGGTCTCGTCGGTTGTAGCTGACCACGGATAGAGTATATCCAACCCTAAATATAGCTATCTGACTTTGCTGTCTGCTCGGCCCAAGCAGTGTCACCTGTGACTGTGGAGTTTGAAGCGCAAGTGGCAGTCTCTGTCACAGCGGTCACATCTGCATGTTGACAGTGGTTTGTTTCCTGCCATCCCCTTTCTGCACGCTTGCTTTTCTGCTGCAGTAGCTGTCAGTTTATCTTCACTTATCTGCTCAACAGCATGAAGTCTGGAGGAATGACAGCGTTTCCCTAGACCTTATCAAACACTGCAAGACTACCCTGCAACAACAATAACTATCATGCTAAAAACAATAAGATATGATACCTGGCAGTTGACTCGCTCTGTGTGCATCCGCAGAGGAGACTGACAGGGAGGTAGGAGGCTCAGGTCAGTTCCGTTGTAGCCTGCCAACACTGCATTTCCTGACTGGTGTCAAACTTTTCTCTGAGAAGGTCAAAGTGGACCTGGTTGATGTTCCTGCTTTTGGGTCTGCCATACAGACAACAGACATAGTGTTCAAGGTTGTCCACTGAATCAGAACAGTTCTGGGCTTCCCAGTGCGCAGAAGGTATCATGAAGGAACGGGTTCTTTGTGAACGCATTGAACGGCTTGATCTCCCCTTTATTCACAGAAGAACTGGTGTGAAGTCACAACGGGAAAATGCATGTAGGCCAAGGAGTGCTTCACAATATCCTGTCCATACTTGGCAGCAAGGTCTGTAGTGGAAAACAGCCTCCTGTGGTTTTTTCAGTGTCAGTGTCCAAGTATACCGTTGTATGGAGCTGGGAGCTGAAGTGTAGTAAGAGTAGAAACACATCAGTGTCTGAAGAGCGCGCAATTATGCCCTTGGAGTCAGAAGCATTCTTGTTCTGGTGAAAACAGTGAAGGATGATCCTCGTGTCCGCTTCCTCCTGAGTGGTAAACAGCTCTTGAACTAGTGATGCTTCCACAGTCTTGTCATCGTGGAGGAGAGCTTGAAGCAATCGGGCCCACATGTCACAAACAGCTCTCTGTTCAGGAGTGTGGCAGCATAGGAATCTTTTTCCATTCAAAAGGCAGGAATTTGATGAGCTGGTTCTTGTTGTCACCATTTTTCATAAACCCTTTCCAGTCTCTTGGGACCTCAGTGCTGGGACCCTCCAGAAGGAATGCTTCACCTTCTCCCCGACGAGAACGTTCCATTGATTCGATGGATTTGTGGTTGTACACATCTGCCACATAACTGATCCTGTCTATGGATGGCATATTTTTCAGGATTCTGTCTGCCAGGTCTCCAAATGTTTGAGACGAGAGGTAAGCGACTGCAGATGGAACATTGCGTCGATTATGTGATGGCATTTCTCTGTCTCCTCAAGAGATGCACAAGCTTGCTTCCTGTGTCTTTGCAGGCAAACCATC
>JADBJO010006217.1:127882-139898 GCA_016801955.1 Conus betulinus
AACATAAGAATAAGAATTTCCAAAAAATCAGGAATAAGCTGAATTCCATGTCTTCCCCTTTGGATGATTTCTTCCGCCAATTCGTTTATGAACAGAGAAAACAGGACAGGACTGCATTTTTCTCCCTGTTTTTTAAACCAATGGGACACGTGAATGCTTCGGTCAGATCACCTTCCACTCTAACTTTTGCTTTTACAATGTTATATATACTAGTTATGGCCTGGTACATTTTCCCTCGAATACCCTTTTTTTTTCAGGACGGTCCATAACTTTGAGCGAGCGACACAGAATCAAAAGCTTTTCTAAAATCTATAAAACCAACATATAATTTTTTGTGTAAACAATAACTGTTTCTGCACCATGGCAAACAACGTAAAAATATGATCAACGGTGCTGTATTTTTTCCTGAAGCCTGCTTGACAATCGTTTATTACATTATTATGTTCGATCCATTTTGATAACCTTCATTTAATATATGACTGTATAGCTTACTGCAGACATTCAGTAACGAAATACCACGATAATTATCAGGTAAACTCCGATCGCCTTTTTTGAAGAGAGAGGCTGTATAAAGGCTTCAGACCACTGTAACGGATAGGTTCCTGAGGTAAACATTACATTAAATAATGCAACTAAAAAAGGAGCAATTATGGTGATAGAATTTTTAAATACTTCGCCTGTGATCCCGTCAGGACCTGCTGCCTTGCCATTTTTTAACGAACGCGCACGGCAGCAAAAACTTCATTTTCGGTTATATCTGCCTCAAGAGAATCTGTGTTCACATGCCGACCGTCATCATCAGTCCACTGGCCGTTATCATCCTCTTCATTACCTTCACCATCCACAACATTTGAAACATTGTCAGAATTTGACTGAAAAACTTGGGAAAAATGTGTGTACCACTGCTCTTTACTAATGTTGTTTGGTACAGACTTTTTAGAAATACAAGATCGCAACTTATTCCAGAATCCTCTCGGATTATTGATATTTGCATGTAATGCCACCAGTGTCGACGTACGGTGGTTTTTCTTTTTAATCCTCAAGAGCTCTTTATATTCTCTTCGTTTCTCGTTATATGCAATTCTTAAAACATCATCATCCCCATGTCTGTAATACTGTCTCAAATCACATCTAAGTTCCTTTCTGCATTGACTACATTCTTGGTCGAACCATGTGTCTGATATTCCTTTTCCTATTGTTATCGTTTTCTTCATACATAAACAAGTAGTACCGAGCAACGCTTCGTTAAATATCTGAAGAGCTTCGTTAATGTCAGTCAGCATTTATCAATGAGGATGCTGTCCTTAAACTGCTTTTAAATTCATTAGATGTAATATTTTTCTTAAAATCTTCAAATTTGTTATGGTCCCAGACAATTTTTTCAAGCTTAAAACTGCTCGCTGTTACGCTTGCTTCCTCATCAACATTAAACTGCGAGTCAAGCACAACTTCAACAGGCATGTGTTTTGATTCAATTTTGGGACGAACATTCAGTGACACACAAAAACTTCAACAAACATCGTGACACAATAGCGTAGTCAATAATACTACATCCGCCTGGTGACACATATGTATAGTGACCAAAAATCCTTATCATTCTTTACAGCGCCATTCAAAATAAAAAGATCAAAACAGTCACAAACATTCAATAAACAATTACCAAAATCATTTATCACCTTATCTTTCGAAGTACGGCTTAATTCCCGTTCATCGTCATCTTTCAGTGGCACACCTTCACTCAAATCATCATCCCCTTCTTTTCTTTCCCATTCAACCCCCAGTGCGTGCATTGAAATCCCCAATCAAAAGAAAAGGCACATTTCCAAAAGATTCAAATAAATCCATTATGCATTGTTCTATAATCGTGATACCATTAGATAAATCCGTGTTGCGGTAATAATCAGAAGAGCTAGGAGGTACATATGCACCTACTAGCATCACTGGTGTGTCTGTGCCAAAAATATCTTTAGACAGCTTCAACACAATTATATTATCGTATTCAGTCTTCACTTGCTCAACGTACTGTGAAAATTGTTTCTTGACAAGGAGCGCTAAACCTCCCGATAATCTTGCTGTAATGCCATCGGACAGTTTGATACCTGGCACAATAAAAGTGTCATAGTTCGGAAATAAATGATCAGGAAAATGGGTGGAAAAAGTTTCAACGAGTAAACAAAAATCAAAATCTTTTAAATAAGAGCGTACTTCATGATCAAACACACGGGAAAGACCATCAATATTATATGTTACGAACTTTATGTGTTTCGTGACATGGGTCCGGCCGTGTCCCTATAAGCTGGTCTGCTTGGTATTTCCACCTGCCACTTCATGAATGGTGGTTTGCCGTTTGGAGGCAGAGTTGGTGCAGGAAGCGCTTCTTGATCGGGTTGCAGGATGTGAAGCTTTGCCCGTGGAACTGCGTCTCTCACACTTCTTTGTGGTTTTGTCATCATTCCTCTGTTCCGTGTTTGAACGCACTGTGTGTGGTTTTGTGGGTTTGTCAGAGTCAGCCTTATTGTTCGGTTTATTTGCAAACGTTTTTGTGTCCTTGGCCGTCGGCATTGCTGTCGATTTGTTATGTGTTATGTGTTGAAGTTCGGATTCAGATCTGTGTATGTCAGTGGAGTCGGTGATCAGATTATCTGTGCATTCGTTGATTCCCTCACTGTTAGCAGTCTCTGACTCTGTGTGAAGGTCAGTCGTGTTTAGTCCCTTTCCTCCCGCCATGCTGTCTACACTGTCGGTACTATGTAACACACATGCACTGTCATCTGTAAGATTTCCGTTTATCCCTATCTTTGTTAAGTTCGTTTCTTCACAGTCATTTAGTAGATCTTTCGTACTGTCTTCAACACGATTCAGATCACTCATCACCCCAGTGTCTGAATTGGCATTGTTCTGTTCTTTCTCTGTGCTGATTTCAACTTGACTCGAGTCCCTCTGTTTACTTTTGTCTGTGCAAGTATCACCGTTAGTATCGTACACAACGTGGTCTGTGTCTTCACATCGATCTGTCATGTCATTCTCTGTCATACCCTGAGTTTTAACAGAGTGACAGCTGTTGCTAATGTTCTGTTGAACATTACTATTAGACGTCCGTGTTGTAGTCAAAGGAGGAAAATGATACATCGAACTTGGGTTGGGGTACGGTTGGAAGTTGTATTGCCAGTTTTGAAAACCACTGACCTCATCACACTGTCTCATGTCCGTGTACTCACTGTCTCTGTCGACATTGGAGGCGTGGTTTTCAATGCGGGTGTCATCACAGTGTATGCGTCTGTCATTCCTCCAGAAGTAGCGGGGGTCGTTGCTGCTGTGTCGCCAACGTAATTGATGCTTCTGTAGTCGCTGTAGTTGTTGCCACCGTAGCTGCTGTTCCTGTAGCGGGTGTGGTGACTCTCCGGGCCTCGTCTCCATGGCGGGCGTGGGTAGCGCTGTTGGTTCTGCTCCTCCACCACCAGTCTGTCACCACGGTAGTAGGCGTGGAAACCCTGGCGCCGATACTGCTGCACCGTCTCTCTTTGCCGGTCCGTGAGGTCTGCAGCTACCGTCACATTTCTCTTCCGAAGTGCCACCCTGCCCTCGCTCAGAACTGACATTCTGTCAGACCAGCGCGCAAATTTCACGATCATGGGCGGGGGGCGACCCATCGGAATCATTGTAGCGTCCCAAGCGTTGTGCACGTACGATATCGTCTGGGGTCCAAGTTTTCCCAGTCACTGACCCCTCTAGCACACTTAAAACAGATTTGACACATTCTTCATGTGATCCAGTGGAGGAGAGCCGGGGGCACATTGAAAAACCGCAGGTTGTCACGTCTGATGAACATTTCTAATTTTTCTGTCTTTTCATCCAGTGTTGCAATTGTCTGTTTCAAATTCACTTCCAGCTGCGTCACGTAGTGTTTTATTTTGCTGATCTCATCCACTGATGCGGCAACGGTTTGTTCTAGCCTATGCGTTTTGCTTTGAAGCTCGTGAAACTCGGTCTTGAGTTCACGCGCGACCCTGTCCAAATCGAATGAAACTTGCTGAGTCACTGTACTAAGTCGATCATTCAAAACTTTATCTAGAGATTTTTCGTATTCTATTCTTTGGTTTTCCAAAATTCTTTGTAGATTTGGTTCCTCATGTTCAGTTTTATCCTACATCCATATTCTAAACTTCACAGGGTCCACAACAGAAATAAACACACAAAATAAACAAAAGATCGGGCAGAGAGAGAGAGAGAGAGAGAGCAAATGTCAGAGTCATTTTTTTTTTTTTTATTGTTATAGATACTTTTACCAATTCATTATAAGCATGTATATCTAATTTCTACAACAAAAGTTGACGATTCACGCATTGGTTTACGACTCCACAGAACGTGAGTCCAGACATTCACCTGAGCATGAACAATGGAAGCACGCAAATGACAAAGACGATGGAATTGTAGACCAACATCATGGTCAGTGCCACTTCTCGTGCTGATACACCTGCACTGGAGGAGATGCCAGCCCTCCAGGCTGCTGCTTCAAGGAGTTTGAGTAAAGTCACTGCTGTTGTCACCACAACCACGGCGATCGCTGTAGCAGGAATGCCAAGACCGAACACAAAAGCATCCAGAATGTCAACAGCTTTCTTGTTGTTCATATAAAACTGACCAATCGCAAAGACCCACGTGGTTGTGGTGGTGACGGGATCATAAGCACAGACCAGGCTGTATCGTGAAGCGACGAAGAAGCACAGCCCTACCACCACCACGTTCACCACTACAATGATGGCGGTGGTGGTGGTGGCAGACATCACAGTCTGGGAGCGGAGAGGCTGTAGGATACAGAAACATCTCTCAGTGGCAATTATCGTAGAGATCACTTCTGATACCCAGGTAAACCCATAAAATCCGAGCAAGTTGTTACCGGTCATAAACCGCATAATGGGTCCATATCTGAACAACGGGATATATTTGTATGCCACACACACACACACACACACACACACACACACACACACACACACACACACACAACGCACACACACACACACACACACACACACACACACACACACGCACGCACGCACGCACGCACGCACGCACGCACGCACGCACGCACGCACGCACGCACGCACGCACGCACGCACGCACGCACGCACGCACGCACACACACATCATATCCTAGAGTTCACGTTTAAGACATATTTGGCAAATGCAGTTTTACCCTGTTACGTCACTGATCGTGTTCCGTACAATGGATTTATTTTCTTTATTTTGTTTGTGTTTTTTTTTCTCCAAATCTACTTGTCACAATCCTGAAAATGACAAAAAAATGAGCATTATCTACCATAGTTGTGGCGAAATTAAAAATCAGATATGCTTTGTGACTAAAAATAGTATGTCTTTTTTTTGTTTTGTTTTGTTTTGTTTTGTTTTAGCATGAATCAGTTTTGAGAAATGATTATTCCAATCAAATGTGCAGTACGTACAAGTATATGATGACAGGAAGTCGACTTCAATACTTCTTTATGTCAAATGAACAACAGGGATCAATGGTAGGCAGAAACTGATTTCCACTCCTCCATCGATATTCTGGTCAACGACTCAGGCAACACTGGTTTTGCATAAATGTTTTCGACCATGGGGGTGTATAATACACTTTTCCCCGTAATGGCAATAACATTTTGAATCACAATACAGTACAAAGCAGATACTTCTAGCATACTTTACTTCACATACAACCCAGTTCAATGTTAGCTGGAAACATCACCATATTGCACCAGTGGCTATTTCCTTTTCATTTGTGAATCGAAGGCCTACGGGAAGACAGACAAACACAATATAGTCAGTACACCGACAGTCTCGCAGCATGGTACCTGCATACGAGGTCAGAGACAGTCCTTTACACCGGCCTTGTGTGACACTTCTTTGCTGAATTATCAGTAAGGATTTATAGATATTGCCCCCGACTGTCGGACAACCTAAGTTCTTTACACAAATCAAATAAACACAAAAGCAAACATACACAAAAAGAAATACACACAAACATGACAAAGTGGAGGAAGTACGGAATAACTTGCTCTGTCCCGTACACTCGGTAGGTTGTATGGGAGGGAGGGGGGATGAATTGCTCAGTTCCGACAGGAGAAGAACTCAAACCAACTTGATCATTAGACTCTGTGTCAGAGTCTTGATTTTACACTATGTTTAATGAAACAGCGTTTCATCATGCTAACACTTTCTGGGGAAACTTGGTAGCGACAGCTGAAACATTCATCCACACTTATCTTTAAAATGTTCAACGTTTGGAGGGACTTAGATACACGTGGGGGCGGTTTGCTATAATGGAAAGGGGACTACAAAATTCTTGAATAAATACGATGCATCCAGATAACCGCGCTATGCGTTATCATGTAGTATGTGTTAGGGAGACCCCCCTCCCCCCTCCCTTCAATACTACAGAGATAGACTACGAGTAAACATTCGACAGCGTGGAAAAACGAATTCGGTGGAAACTCTTAAGGCACTGCCAAATAGCCGAGAAGCTCTTTTCCGTGATCTTGGGTGCCTTTCACAATATATCATCATGCAGAGGTGGTCATACTCCTCACTATCAGAAAGCTTCGAGGTAAAATCCAGTGGAGGTACAAACAATCCACAGATCCACTAGCTGGGACCAAATTTCATCTCATTATACATAGTAATTCACAAGAGCTTCTTTTACAGGTTTCTCCTCCTCAATGGAGAAACAATTTATACCTTTCTCAAAGAAGAATTAAAGATGGCTTAAAATACATGAACACTATTTGAGTTCCGACCCAAGGGGACAATCAAAAATCATAGTGGGTCAACATGACAAACGTTTTCAAAATTGTCTCACGACTGCCGCAGTCGTTGTCCTCTTCAACTAGGTTCTCAACTCTGGAGACAATTAAGTGCTGCCAGAGCACTGGGGCCCAAATACTTGTGCGACTGCCACAGCCGCCTATCCCGTTACTGGTGCAGCCAGCACCGGGAAGGGCTGAAACACAAATGAAGTCCGTGTAAGTAATCTATTTCAAAATCTGAATAATGAAAAATTCTTTTCCCTTTTTTTCCCCTTTTCTTAGCTCTCTCTCATTTCTCTCCCCATCTGTCTAAACCTCACCTGATAATGGTAGATTACAGGTGAATCTCGTTCTGCAGTTCCAAACAACCTGTCTGGCCAGTGTCCACAAGCCATCTCCTTCCTATACCTTATTTGTCCCTTCCTGCGCTCTTCCTGAGTACATATTCAGTGAGTACGCATCTAACTCTACGCATTACCAGCCCTTGGTTACTTGACCAATGGACAACGTCTGCCTATTTTAATGATCGATTCAACCAATAATCACCCTACGTCTATAGCCACCAGCGACACCGATCACACTGGTAAATCACCACGCACATTATCCTTTCTTTTACCTTTCCTTTTCCCCACGTAGGGAAATGCTTTATATCACAGAAGGGCGTGCGCGACGGAACGTCACATGTCGCCATGTCAGGCTACGTCCCATGACACGGATGATGTGGTGCGCCCCTCGCATAACTTAACTAGACCATGGCAAGTCTACATGCCTTGACAACACGTCACCGGGTGCAGAGGTCAATATTCAAGAATGAAAAACAGAGCTCAAACAGGTCAACAGTGCTTTTCTACCTTCCAGTCACAGCTGGCAGAGAGGCAGTCAAGAAGGTCGAACATGTTTGTACACGAGGGCAGTTAACATTGTCCTGTGTACGTTCTCATCTGTTGTTATGCTGTTCACCTGCGAATAATTCGGCCTTTTTTTTCTGTGTTTACTTGCGTCTAGTTAGAGAAAGTGTGATTCTTTTGAACATCAGCAGAAACAGGAAACATTATATGAAATCGTGTCTTGGAAACATTCTACAGACAAACGTCACTAGCGATGTTTTATTCGTGTGTCCCCATCCACGCAGGTTTCACTTTTAGTGACCAGCAGACAGAGTGGCAAGAGGGAGACCAAAGAAGTGTCCAGGTAGTCCAAGTATCAATTAATCACTGTCATAAATTGAAATGATCGCTACACTTAAAAGACGCGTTTTGGGGTCTTTTAGTTCGTCTCCAAATCTCTTGTAAAAAAAAAAAAAAAACAAAAAAAAAAATTATAATAATAATAAAACTGAGTCAGACTTTTGTTTTCATCGCCATTTATTTCAACAAAATTAAATTTCATACATGGATGTAAAGCAATAAGTATCCAGGGGCTGGATTAGCTCAGTGGTAGAGCGTCGGACTCGTTATCTTGGTGATCCTGGGCTTGCGGGTTTGAATCTCTGCCGGGCCGTTATTGACACAGGGATCTCTCCCCTGGAGTTTACAGTGGTTCTGACTCCATTTCCCAAACAGTCCTTCGAATGAGACTATAAACTGAAGTTCCGTGTGTGAGTGCACGCATAAAATCTTTCACACACGTAAAATCCCATCTCCAACTTTTGGAAGAGAAGGCCGATTGGCCATCGGTATGGATGGCACGTTGCACATAGTATGCACCCAGCGTGAGAAATGGAAAAGAATGAAGGAAGTAAGGAAATGAGTGAACAATGTTGAACGATACGATACTGACTGGATGACACTGGAAACGACTGAATGAAGGGCATATATATATATATATATATATATATATATATATATATATATATAGAGCAATGAACGATGGAATAAACAACAAATCTGCTGTTATCCAAAATATTTCTTCGTTCGTAAACAAACGCAACGTCATTCTGTCTTTTCGATTAATGTTACGCCAATTCATGACGTCACTGTGTTCACTGTCGCATCAAAACATTGAACCCACGTGGTGCCAGAGTTTTTTAACTTGAAGAGCCCTAATCGTTCACACTGCTTTCGTGTTTGTGTGAACCCTTTCACGGGGAATTTACGCGTCGTTTCTGCAGTGTGTGGTTCGGTTTGTTAAAGTGTTGAGCGAGTAGCGTGTTTGTCTTTTTGTTGATGTTTGATCTATGTAGGCAGAACCTCATCTTCAGTGTGTTCTTAGTTTCCCCGACATGCTGTGCGTTGTTGCATGTGTTCCACAAGAGGATGTAGATGTTGTTGGAACTGTTGCATGTGAGTCTTGGTCTTATGTGGAATGTCTCTTTCGTTTGCTAGTTTTGGAATGTGGTTGTCTCTATAAGGTGTTCCTGGCAGATAATACATTGTGAACTCTGGCACTTGAATGAGCCAGTATCGGGGTCTGTTGGCACTGGTAGACTGGATGGCATAAGAAGACTCCGCAGTGAATGGCATTTGCCTTCACCAAGTAGAGGTGGTTCTGGAATTGCCCTACTCAGGTGTTCACTGTTCTGTATCATTTCACTGTGGAGTTCCTTTAGCCAGTTCCGAAGGGGAGGGGTTGCAGGGATGGTGTGTCACTACAAAAGGCACTAGTTGCTTCTTCTTTTTAGGCTTTATGCGAGGCAGACCGAGCGAGGCATCCTCGTGGCTATAAGTCTGGCATTCCTGATGGTAGTGTCTTTGTGGCCTCTGTTTTTCAGTTGTTCTTCCAGTTCTTGGCAGCGTGCCCCAAAGGTTTCTGGAGTCGAACAGAGCCGACGTAGTCGAAGAAACAGGCTGTACGGAAGGTTTTTGATAGTGTTAGGGGAATGGGTAGATCGACTATGGAAATAGGCGTGAGAGTCAGTGGGTTTGCTGAAGACATCAGTGTTGAGAAATCCGTCGATGAGGGTAATGAATAAGTCTAGAAAAGCGATCTCTTTTGACGAGAAGAAATCGTGAATTTGATGTTTGGATGATAGCTGTCGAGGAACTGGAAGAACTGGTCCAGCTCATCTTGGGTCACAGTCCACAGAAGAAAAAATATCATCCAAGAATCTCTTCCACACGTCCAGAGAAACGTATAAAGGACTGTCTCGAAGTATGCGATGTTCAAGCCATCCCATGAATAGTCTAACGGCGCTGGGAGCCATTGGAGTCCCCATCGCTGTTCCTAGTACCTGTTTGTAGCATCTGTCTTCGAAACTGAAGTGGTTGTTACTGAGAACATCGTTTGCAATTCTGAGGACATCTTCCTGAGGTGGATCGTTCAGAAGCTGCTCTTTTCCAAGAAGAATTGCATGACAGTCAGCATGTCATCGTGCGGGATGTTTGTGTAAAGGGACGTTACATCTATACACACGCATGCGCATACACACACACACACACACACACACACACACACACACACACACACACACACACACACACACACACATATATATATATATATATATATATATATACACACACACACACACACACACACACACACACACACACACACACACACACACACACACACACACACACACACCACACCCTGTGTGTGTGTGTGTGTGTGTGTGTGTGTGTGTTAGAACCATTACTTTTCAGCCCCCCTTTTTTTTTTTTTTTTACTGTCAGTCAATGAAGTCTTTGGAACATGGACGTTTGCCATCGACACCAGGACCGACTTTGTTTTTTGACGTTTTAGATTCGTTTGCATCTATCGGCCTTGTTTCATCACGGCTAGACTCGTGTAAAACCAGTAAGTAATATTCTTAAATATCACTTTTCATCACCTCATAATGTTCATGTCTGATCCCTGTCTATTTCCTGTTCGCTCCTGACCACTGTCTGACTCTCTTTCTCTCCTCCTTCCCATCTTCCTTCCCCTGGCCAGATAGGTGGGTAAACAACCTGCACGGCATTACAGGTTGAGTCAAGGCACGTGCAGTTTTTTTACCACGTTGAGCGCATCCGGGCCTCTTGGAAGAAATCTGCCCTATTGCAATCCTGTTCTTCGATCCAAACGTCAAATCTTTGTCTGTGTACGCTTCTAAAATGTTGATCAGGACAGACATGATGCACCAGGAAATGCATACATCCATAATACCTGTCTAATGTGCACCTATTACCCAGTAGCCAGACGTAGTCACCAGGGAAAGGTTAGGCAGAGGACCACTTGGGAGTCAGTGACCACACAGATCCTGCTGAGAATGTGGTGGATAGGACACGCCCTTCAGGCGTCAGCACCCAACACCACTTGTCCGGCTCTGATGGGCGCAGCTGAAGAGGAAGGCATTCAACTGGAGAGAGGCAAAACTGACCTGCCAGAGTGAAGTGCCTTGAAGACATATTGTTTATGGGCAATATTCTTTGGAATCAAACAGCCAAAGTCGGATTATGCCTGGTGATATCAGACCTACACAAGGTTACAAGCAAGACACATTTGGTCAAGGGGAATTTAAAGTTATTCCATTAACACGCGCGCACAAATGCACTCGCATGAACCCCGAGGCATTCAATAAAAGAAAAACAAACAAAGAGGAAACAAGAAAGCAAGCAAACAAACAAACACAAATAAAACAAAACAAAACAAAACAAACAAACAAACAAAAATGACTGTTTCAATCTTTGCCTGCTAAGTTGTTCAGCTCTAGTAGTGACAAGCGCTGTGCCGACTTTGTAATACGTCGTCATATTTGAAAGACGCTCAATTTTTACGCCTTAAATGTGTCACACATTTCAACTTTCCACAGTTACTCGTGTTCATTCCAATGCAATACGCTTGGAATAGTTATAAACATTCTTTGGACAGAAATGGTAATTATATATCTCCAAGAGTATTTTTTCTTCCAAA
The DNA here is from genome assembly GCA_016801955.1 of Conus betulinus. Taxonomy (NCBI): domain Eukaryota; kingdom Metazoa; phylum Mollusca; class Gastropoda; order Neogastropoda; family Conidae; genus Conus; species Conus betulinus. The sequence continues at coordinate 139,516 of JADBJO010006217.1, forward strand.
AAAAGGTTTTCTTGAATATGACGACCCCTTCGCTCAATCCATGCAACTATGTGTTTGCATTTACCTTGTTTTCGGTATCAATGAAACATATATAGACATAATCTAGAACAGAAGCTAAACATTCTTCACGTTTGCTGTTTCTTTCTTTGCTGCTTTTTTTTTGTTTGTTTTTAGGACAGTGACAATATTACATTATAGATCGAGATGAATGTGTTTTACATGGTCGTAAAAGCTCATAGGATCCAGTCACATCTTACATGTTATACCATTACAGATCGAGTATATCATTTTCATGCACTGTTGATACACATTAAGCAAGAGTCAATTGCTCCGAGAGAAACTTCACGCAAAAGTATTAGCATAATATAAACATGAGCCGATGT
>JADBJO010006218.1:5000-12500 GCA_016801955.1 Conus betulinus
GCCTGAGATCGTGAAAAATAAAAGAGATGCCATTTCGTTAATGATTAATCTTTTACCAGTTAGCAGGATTTCCAGATTTGAATAATCTGCCAACAGAGTGTCAAGAAGAGAAAGTCACGAAGGAAACAAACAAAAATGACATTATACAATATGAGGCTAACATGTGTTCAAGGCACTTTGGGTGATTTCGCTGCTTCCTCCGAGGTGTTAATTGAAGACCTCCTTTCTCTTTCATCCCCACTTTCAATATGGATCTGTTTATCCGCCAGCCTGTGGTCTTACAGTCAGTCTGTCTCTCTGTCTGTCTGTCTCTCTCAACCCATACCCTCTCTCCGCTCTCTCTGTCTCTGTCTCTCTCTGTCTCTCTCTAGTCTTGCTCTCCCTCTCTCCCTCTCTCTCTCTCTCTCTCTCTATCTCTCTCTCTCTCTCTCTCTCTCTCTCTCTCTCTCTCTCTCTCTGTATCTGTCTCCATCTAAATCTATCTGTCTCCCTCTGTCTCTATATCTGTCTGTCTGTAAGTCTGTCTGTCTGTCTGTCTGTCTGTCTGTCTTCTCTCTCTCTCTCTCTCTATCTCTCTCTCTATCTCTCTCTATCTCTCCTTAACTTTTTATATCTACATATTTGTGCATACAAGGAGAGACAAGGACAGAGAGAAGAGAGAAAGAGAAAGGAGAGAGGAGAGAGGAGAGAGAGAGGGAGAGAGGAGAGAGAGAGAGAGAAAGAGAGCGGAAGAGAAGACAGAGACAGAGGCAGAGAGAAGACAGATGGGGGACGGAGTGAAGAGAGAGAGGGGTGACAGAGGGAGAAGGACAGAGGAGAAAGAATAAAAGGGATGAGAGGGGGTGTGATAAAGGCGCGCACACACACACACACACACACAACACACACACACACACACACACACACACACATTGAGAGGTAGAGAGAGATAGAGAGAGAGGAGAGAGGAGAGAGAGAGAGAGAGGACGAGGAGAGAGAGGAGAGAGGAGAGAGAGAGAGGAGAGAGAGAGAGAGAGAGAGAGAGAGGGGGAGCCATGAGCTTACCGTTACAGGAACGCAGGGATGAAAAAAAAAAGCTACAAATTTCCAAGGGGTTGATAAATGCATTGGACCCCTGCCATTGGTTCACGTCGGATTCGCCACGATTTTATTATTCCCGGAACACTGCCAAACACCACCACAACCACCTTACCCCCACCATCACTACTCCGGCATCACTCCCAATTCCCCAGACTGAGCCCCCTCCTGTTACCCTCTCCGAGCCCCTCCCGCTCTTGTCTCATCATAGTCCTCTCCTTCCAGCTAGTCTGATGTACACCCTGCTCTCTCGGTCCGTCCCCTGTACCACCCTGTCCCTACCACTGCGCTGTGAACCGTCTCATCACTAAGGTATTATACGAAAGACACTTTCACTACAGCAGCAGGAGGAGGGGAAGGAGAAGAAGGGAGGGGGAGGAGAAGTATGGACACATGTGCGAAGTAGGGGGATGGAGGAGGGATTAGTGTTGGCGGGGGGGGGGGGGGGGGGGGGGGGGGGGGGGGGAAATCCATTCAATGCTATGGAGAGACCACGTATCGTCTGAGAGTCCCACTCTTTCCTTTAGTCTCTCTGTACCTAGTGCCTGCCACTTTGTGTCAAAACAAAATCACAACAGGAAAAGTCACAGTGTGTCGGGTTCCACAAAAAGAACAAGGTAACAATTTCAGGAGAGTGACCAATTCCAGATTTTTTTTTTTCATTGATTTCTGATCCCAGCTCGCCTGACATACAATTATCATAATTAATTTGAATGTGTTTTGAGCAACACACAACAGTCAGTTCCAATGTGTGTGTGTGTGTGTGTGGGGGGGGGGGGGGGTCTGTCCTCTTTCTTTTCCAGTTCATGAATATCCCTTTTCTTTTCGCTGTGTTTGAATTAGTTTTGCTGTTCTGTTCTATTCCGTGTGATGTGGAATCTGTTGTGCAAAAAGAACACTGAACACACATTCACTTCACTAAACACGCAGACACTTCAGCTTATGACTTTGGGAGCACGGCTCGATTTTGATGGGTTCTGGCTGAATGTCAGCAATGCTCGTATTGTTGAAGTCATTAGCGAATATTCTGTAGACACTTTGCCCCCATCCTCTCAACCCTTCTTCTTGATCATTTCGATTTCCTGTCCCCTGATGGCCATACCAAGATGAACAGCTTTGCATAGAATGAGACACTGATTGGAGTGGAATTGAACATGAAACATGCACAAATAAGCCATTTTAATATAAATACAAACGTCACCATCTCTAATCTCTGTGTGTGTGTGTGTGTGTGCGTGCGTGCGTGCGTGCGTGCGTGTGTGTGTGTGGTGCGCGCGCAGCGTGCGCAGGTGCGCGCCGTGCGTGCATGTACATGTGGTGCGTGCGTGTGTGTGTGTGTGTGTGTTGTGTGTGTGTGTGTGTGTGTGTGTGCGCGCGCGCAGGTGCAGCAGGTGCGCACGCGTGCATGTGTGTGTGGTGTGTGTGGGGGGGGGGGGGGGGGGGGGGGGATGGGGGGGGGGGGGAGACACACACGCATGCGGGTTTGCCTGAGAATGTGATAAATGAAAGAGATGCCATTTCGTGAATGATCAATCTTAAGCAGTTGTTAAGGATTTCCAAGAATAAATGTGATCTTAAGACCGAATTGTCAGCGAGCTTGTGTAAAAGAATTCGGGAAACCCCAAATCAAAGCAAACAAAACAACAGCACACAATAGAGGCTAAATACATTTCAAACCACTCCGGCTGATTTCACGGCTTCTGAAGGTGTTACTTGAAGACGTATCTCCTCCCTTTCATCTCCACTTTCATTCTGGCTGGCTCTCTCGGCCCCTCCACATGTTTGTATCCCACTCAGGCCGTCTGTCTGTCCATCAGTCAGTCTGTCTGTCTGTCTTTTCTGCCTGATGTCTATTTGTCCTGTCTTGCTATCTCTGTCTCTCTGGCTCTCTCTCTCTTCTCTCTCTCTCTCTCCTCTCTCTCTCTCTCTCTCTCTCTCTCTCTCTCTTACTCTTTTTCCGTCCATCTCTCTTTGTCTCTGTCTCTGTCTCTGTCTCTCTCTGTCCTGTCACTCTGTCTTTGTCTCGTCTCTGTCTCTGTCTCTCTCTCTCTTCTCTCTCTCTCATCTCTCTCCTCTCTCTCCTCTCGCTCTCTCTCTCTCTCTCTCCTCTCTCTCTCTCTCTCCTCTCGTGTCATATCACAAATAGTCAAATAACTAAATGCAGAAGAGAAACGGAGGGGGGGTGGAGAGAGAGAGAGAGAGAGAGAGAGAGAGAGAGAGAGAGAGAGAGACAGAGACAGAGACAGAGACAGAGAGACTGAGAGAGAGAAAAAGAAAAAGACACAGACAGACACACAGACATGAAGATATCCAGACAGACAAAAAGACCAAGCAATCAATAGACATACAGAGACAGATAGACAGACAATGACAAAATATAGACAGACAGCTATACAGTCACAGCTAGACAGATAGATGGGATTGAATAGGGGTTATAGGGAATGAAGTCACACACACACACACACACACACACACACACACACACCCACACATACAGAGAGAGAGCAAAGAGAGAGAGAGGCACACACAGAGACAGACAGACAGACAGACGGACAGGCAGACAGACAGACAGACAGACGGACAGTATATATATAGAGAGAGTTTTAGGATAAGTATAAGATTCCAAGCAGTTGATAGGTCATTGAGACCCTGCCAATGATTGATGTCTGTTCTGATTTATCTCACCTCCACCTCCCCTCCCCATCGTCGCCACCACCACCACATGTTCCTCTTTCTCCCTTTGGGAATCCCCTCTACTCTACCATGCCCTCTCCTCCCTCTGTCTGTCTGTCTGTCTGTCTGTCTGTCTGTCTGTCTGTCTCTCTCTCTCTCTCTCTCTCTCTCTCTCTCTCTCTCTCTCTCTCTCTCTCTCTTTTCCAGGCATTGATTGTCTTCTGTTCTTTTGTCTGAACTATATTTGATGACTCCTCCCCTCCCACCACCTTTTTCTCTGTCTCTGTGTCTGTCTGTCTGTCTCCTTCTCTGTCTGTCTCTCTCTCTCTCTCTCTCTCTCTCTCTCTCTCTCTCTCTCTCTCTCTATCTCTCTCTCTCCTCTCTCTCTCTCTCTCTCTCTCTCTCTCTTCCAGGCATTGATTGTCTTCTGTTCTTATGTGTGTAACCATTTCCTCTTTATATATATAGTATTTGTGCATGTTTACTTTAATTCTAGATTAGTTTTGCTGTTTGTTGTTATTGTATTTTCTATATATTTCCCTTCATTGGGGGCCGGATGTAAAAAAGCCATTTTGTGCTGATTCTGCTTTTTCCTCATTAAAAAAGAAAAAAAAAAGATTCAGTTGCAAAGTGAGACGACTGCAGGCGGAAATTTAAACAAATCTTAAATAAATGTTAGCGAACCGCCCAGAGAAAACGTAGACAAACGAGTCACAAGACAAAACACAACGCGTTTCGACTCTTAAGTCTTTTTCAGGTAAGATACAAACAAATAAATACATGAAATAAACAAATAAATTTGTTTCTATCTTACCTGAAGAAGACCTAAGATGTCGAAAAACGCGTTGTGTTTTGTCTTGTGACTTGTTTGTCCACGTTTGTCTGGGCGGTTCGCTAACATTTATTTAAGATTTGTTAAAAAAAAGATTCGTTCGTTCGTTCGCTCATCCTCTCCCCCCCCCCCCATCTCTCTCTCCTCTCTCTCTCTCTCTCTCTCTCTCTCTCTCCTCTCTCTCTCTCTCTCTCTCTCTCTCTCTCTCTTTGTCCATGTCTTCATATTATCCTCTCCCTTTACTGTGGTCTGACATACACCCTCATCTTCCTTCCCTCTGCACCACCCCATCAGTACCACCGCTGTCATACGCGCGTAGACATCACACGCATGACAGTTTCACAAAAAGAAGCAGAGGGTGTGGAGGGAGAAGAAAAAGAAGGGGAGGGAGAGGGTATGGAGACATGCAGGGGGTATGGGGATGGAGGACAGGGAGAGGGAGGGGGGGGGGGGAGGGTGAGGATTGAGGGAGAAGGAAAGGATGGGGGGATCTATGAAGGTCGCTGAGGGATATGTACCGACAAGTTATCGCCCTTTTTTTCCTTTAGAACCCAGATGTCTGAGTCGTGTGTCAACTAAGGACCGTGTGTCACAACTAACACACACACACACACACACACACACACACACACACACACACACACACACACACTCACGCACGCACGCACGCAGCAACGCACGCACGCACGCACGCACACACACCAACACACACACACACACACACACACACACACACCAACACACAACTTCAAAACGTCGCTATGAATGTGATAATCACTCATGACTTAGGGAGCTCCACTCAATTCTGATGGGTTCTGGCTGGATGTCAGCAATGCCCGTATTGTTCGAGTCATTAGCGAACATTCTGAAGACACTTTGCCCCTATCCTCTCTAATGTCTCCTCTTGATCATTTTGATTCTCTGTCCTGAGGCCATATCAAGATGATTAGCTTCCCTTCAAATGAGAGACTGATTCAAGAAAATTTGAAAACATGAAACACGCATGAAGATGCTAGTGTGTGTGTGTGTGTGTGTATGTGTTGTGTGTGTGTGTGTGTGTGTGTGTGTGTGTGTGTGTGTGTGTGTGTGTGTGTGTGGTGTGTGTGCGTACATGCGTGTGTGTGTGCGTGTGTGTGTGTGTGTGTGTGTGTTGTGTGTGTGTTTGTGTGTGTGTGGTGTGTGGTGGGTGTTTATCTCTGTGTGTGTGTGTGTGTGTGTGTGTGTGTGGGTGTGGTGTGTGTGTGTGTGTTTCTCTCGCGTGTGTGTGTGTGTGTGTGTGAGGGTGTGTGTGTGTGTGTGTTTGCGTGCGCGCGCGCGCGCGTGTTGAGGGTAGGGAGGGGGAGGAGGGGATGCATGTGCGTGGGGGTGTGTTTGCTTGAGAGTGTGATAAATTAAACAGATGGCACTTCGGTAACAATTAGTCTGAAGCAGTTGGTGTGATTCCGATATATGAATATCTTGAAACAGAAGCCCAACAAGAGAAACATAGGAAAAGAAACAAAAAAGGCGAGATTATACACACAATATGAGGCAACAATATGTTCAAACCACTTTGGCCGATTTCACTGCTTCCTTTGAGGTGTTAATTAGAAGATGTAATCTCCTTTTCATCTCCACTTTCAATCTCTGTGTCTCTCTGTCTGTCTGTCTGTCTGTCTGTCAGTCTGTCTGTCTCCTCTCTCTCTCTCTCTCTCTCTCTCTCTCTCTCTCTCTCTCTCCTCTCACTCTCTCTCTCTCATACCTACCCTGTTTGTATATCATATTTGTGAAAGCAAAGACAGAGAGAGAGGGAGCGAGAGAGAGAGAGAGGAGAGGAGAGAGGAGAGGAGAGATGAGGGATTGAGAGAGAGAGAGAGAGGAGAGAGAGAGAGAGAGGCAGAGACAGTGACAGGCACAGACAGAGACAGTGAGGGAGACAGACAGACAGCACAGAGTGACCAGGCAGACAGACACACAGAGACACACACCACACACAGGGGCAGTATAGTTACCACACACACACACCACACACACACACACAACACACACACACACACACACACACACACACTTTAGACAGCGTCTGTGAATGTGATTATCAGTTATGACTTAGAGAGCACCAGTCGATTCTGATGGGTTTCTGGCTGGATATCTGGAATGCCCGTATTGTTCGACTCATTGTCCTCTCTAAGTTTCCTCTTGATCATTTTGATTCTCTGTCCCTGATGGCCATATCAATATGAGTAGCTTCCCCTGAGATGGGAAACTAGATGAAGGAAAACTGAATATAAAACACTAGCAAAAAAAAAAAAAAATTATGATATCAAACCCACCACCACCATCCCTACCCCTGTGTGTGTGTGCAGAGGGAGGGAGAGGGGGGGAGGGGGGCAGGTTGTACACACGCACTCGTGCATGTTCCCGTGAGAGTGTGATAAAAAACGTCGTTTCATTGATGGTTAATCTCAAGCAAATCGGTGGGATTCTGAAATACGTGTAATCTGGCAACAGAATGCCACCAACTGAATGTCAAGAACGAAAAAAGGAAAAAAAAAAAAAAAAAAGATTACAACACAGAATGTGAGGCTAAAATATGTTCAAACCATTTCGGTTGATTTTGTTGCTGCGTGCGAGGTGTTAATGGAGATATCATCTCCCTTTCATCTTCACTTTCAATATCGGTCTGTCCGTCGTCTGCCTGTTATTATCCCTCACATTTTGTCTGTCGGTCTGTCTCTATGCCTGTCTGTCTCTGCATCATTCCCTCCATCTCCCCCCCCCCCCCCTCTCTCTCTCTCTCCCTCCTTCCCTCTCCCTCCCTCCTCTCTCTCTCTCTCTCTCTCTCTCTCTCTCTCTCTCTCTCTCTCTCTCTCTCTCTCTCTCTCTCTCTCAATCACAATGTATCTGTCTTCATCTAAATCTGTCTTCCTCTATCGCCT
>JADBJO010006218.1:15000-20000 GCA_016801955.1 Conus betulinus
GCGGGATAAAAAGTGCAAAGTTGCGTTAACTGTGCCTGTTTTGCATCAAGCTTGCTGGCGACACAAGATGTGTAAAATGAAAAATTTCTTTTTCCCGTGCAAGAGCAGTCTCTCAAGTGAGTTTTTATGCCCCTTCTTTTGGCTGTTTAAGCGCGGGGTTGGTTACTGTCAGCCCTTTTCTCACCATGCCACCACGAAGAAAACTTAGCACCTTTGACAAAACCAGGGCGATTGCGTGGATACAAGATGGCATTGCAAGGCTGAAGTGGCGCGACGACTTGGTGTGCATCATTCAGTTATTGTTAGACTGAATCAGCGTTTTAGGGCGACCAACAGCGTTGAAGAGAGGCCACGGTCAGGTCGGCCTAGGCAGACTACTCCCAGAGAAGATCGTTTCATCGAGAGGCAGGCCCTATTGCAGCGGGATACCACTTCCACCAGCATCCAAAGGCAGCTTCGTATGGCAAATAACACCATCCTCAGCCGTCAAGCCATACGAAACCGTCTTCACCACTTCGGCCTCAGATCACGTCGCCCAGCTGTTTCGACCACGACTGCTAGCAGCCCATAGGCTGGCTCGCCGAGCTTTCTGCCATCGTCATGTGAGATGGAACCAACAACAGTGGTCCCAGGTCCTCTTTTCAGATGAGTCGCGGTTTTAGTCTTGAACACAATGACGCCGAACTAGAGTTTGGAGGCGTGTTGGTGAACGTTACATTGATGCAGCTGTTCGCCAGACCAGGGCCTTTGGGGGAGGATCTGTGTTGGTATGGGGTGCCTTCAGCCTCCACCACAAGACACCACTCTACCATATTGATGGAAACCTCACAGGCATCCGCTATCGGGATGAAATCCTGGCGCCTTTCGTTGTTCCGACCATGCAACGGATAGGACCCATGGCAGTCTTCCAAGACGACAATGCTCGGCCACATAGGGCCCGGGTGGCCGAAAACTTCATTGTGCAGGCCGGCATCAACAGGATGATCTTCCCGGCGTATAGTCCCCGACCTCAATCCCATCGAGCATATGTGGGATGAGTTGGGGAGACGTGTGAAGGAGAACCATCCACCTCCCAGAGACCGCCAGGATCTCTTCCAAATGCTGCAACTGGAATGGCAGAGAATCCCTCAGAGGGTCATCAGAACACTGGTCAACTCGATGAGGAGTCGCTGCGTGGAATGTCTCGCCAATGGCGGTGGCCACACCCACTATTGAAATGATTTTGTGAACTGAACAGATTTTGCGAACTTTGATTTCGACCATCCTCTGTTTTAATTGTCTGTAAATCAACAACCGTTCATTCGATCCCAATGAAATTCAATGTACGTTGGAACAAGATAATGAATTAAATCTGTTCCCAATTTCAAAAATCGTGGCTTTTTTATATTTTGGAAATTATGCGGTACATGTAAACTGTGCTTAACACAGACTGGCGTAAAGGAAACGTAAAGAGACAAAAACCACAACACCACATCACACAATATGATGTATGTTTCAAACCACTTCGGTTGATTTCGCTGCTCCCTTCAAGGTGTTTATTGAAGATATAATCTCCCTTTCATCTCCACTTCCGTTCTGAATCTGTCTGTCCGCCTGCCTGTTTGTGTCCCAATCAGGCTGTCTGTCAGTCAGTCTGTTTGTGTGTCTGTATGTCTATCTCTGTCTCTGTCTCTGTCTCTCTCTTTCTCTGTCTCTCTCTCTATCTCTCATCTCTCTCTCTCTCTCTCTCTCTCTCTCTCTCTCTCTCTCTCTCTCTCTCTCTCTTACTTTTATTTCATAGCATATTTGTGCATACAGAGATTGAGAGAGAGAGAGAGAGAGAGGGAGAGAGAGAGAGAGAGAGAGAGAGAGAGAGAGAGACAGACAGACAGACAGACAGACAGACAGACAGACAGAGAGAGGCAAAATAGGCAGACAGACAGACAGCGACACAGAGATAAAGCGAAAAACAAGGAGAGAGAGAGAGAGAGAGAGAGAGAGAGAGAGAGAGAGAGAGAGAGAGAGAGACAGACAGACAGACAAACAGACAGACAGACAGACAGACAGACAGACAGACAGACAGACGGGCAGATGGAGAAAGACAGGCAGCGAAACAGACAAGCAGAGAAAGCGATCGATAGAGAGACAGGCAGACAGATAGATAGACAGACACACACACACACATATAGCCACAAACACACAGACACACAGAGAGACACAGAAATAGAGAGACGGACAATCGGACAGAGAGCTACACAGATAGGGGAGGATGGAGTGGGAGCTGAGAAGAATAAATGCGCACAACACACACAACACACACATACACACGCGCGCGCGCACGCGCGCGCGAACACACACACATCACCACACACACACACACACACACACACACACACACACACACCACACACACACACATACATAGAGAGAGAGAGAGAGAGAGTCCCCATCGCCACCACCACTACGACCACCCAGTCTTCTCTCCCCCTTACTGAATCCTCTCGCCTCTGCCATTCTCCTTCCCTGCCTGCCTGCCTGCCTGCCTGCCCATCTCTCTCTCTCTCTCTCTCTCTCTCTCTCTCTCTCTCTCTCTCTCTCTCTCTCTCTCTCTCTCTCTCTCTCTCTCTGTCCTTTTTGTAACCAACTTGAGAACGAACTCCACTTTCTATTAAGATGCAATGCTTATATGCCTTTCTGAGAAAAAATACATACTGAAGCTTACTTTCAGAACGTGAACCTCTATTGAACTAAAACAATTACTTGCAAATGAAAATGTGCATGCTACAAGAGATATTGCTATATATATTTATTATGCATTGAAAAAAAAAGAGAACTCGTATCCTTCACAGTATGAATAATTAGTAACCCTCATAATTTAGCACTATTAGTACATCGAAAAACATACTTTTGTTGTCATTTCTCTTTTTTCTCTTTATGTGTGCACTGCACCTCACATTTGCTATAGGCCGGAGGCCGGAGGTCATATTGTGCAGCATTCATATTGCTGCTCAATTGTCTCTCTCTCTCTCTCTCTCTCTCTCTCTCTCTCTCTCTCTCTCTCTCTCTCTCTCTCTCTCTCTCTCTCTCTCTGTATCCATGTCTTCATATCATCCTCACCTTTATTTCAATCTGACGTACATCCTTCTCTCCCTTCCCTCCCTGTACCATCCCATCAGTGCCATCAGCGCCATCGCTGTGATACGCACTTTCAACAGCCCCATCACTCAGACAGCACACGCACCACCACAGTTTCACTCAAGGAGCAGGAGGTGTGGCAAGGGAGGACAGGTTGGGGAAAGGGGGGGGGGGGGGGAGGGAGGACGGGGTTTGGAGACACGTAAGAGGTATGGGGATGGAGGAGGGGTGAGGGCTGGCGGGAGAGAGGAAGAAGAAGCCGCCTTTCAAAACCATGGAGGGGCGATGTTTTTCCTCTTCACACACTCTCGTTCCCATAGTGCAACTGTGCCTGCGTCTTGGTGTCAACAAAAGGAATAATGGGAACTATGTCACTGTGTGGCTGTTTCCACAAAACGTGTAACACGGTCAGAATTTCAGGAAAGCGGCCCATTACAGAAATAACATTGTTTTGGCTTTTGTACGTAGTCAACGGGACAAAAAGTGTAATTGTGACGTTAAATCTAACATAACTGGGTTTTTTTTTTCAGGGAGAATACTGCAACAGTAAATTGCAAACACTTTTTGTTTTATTTGTTTGCTTATTTGTCTGTCTGATTGTTTGTTTCTTTGTTTGTTTCTTTAAATGAATCACTACTTGCCAGCAGCACAGTATTTAGAACTGTGCGACCATAGACGGTCAATCATATTTCTGACCTTTTTCATATTGCTTCCGAACTCAAGTCTCAGAACACCATTTCTATAATTACTTGCAATGTTTATTTGTGCTGCAAAACAGTGGGCCTCGAGAAGGAATTCCTGTTTGTTCTTTAAAAAAAAAAAATGAATCCCTTTGCTTTTGCCATGTTTGAGTTTGTTTTACTTCTCTGCTTTACACTGATTATGCAAAGAAAATTGGACACATGATTACAGATACTTCGACTCGTATTTGATATTTTCACCTTTCTTGCAGTAACTGCAAAAGCAACAGGATTGATGTTTCTTTGTGGTTGCTGAACACACACACACACACACACACACACACACACACACACACACACACACACACACACACACACACACACACACATGTGCGCGCAAAGTTTTTTTTTTCTTGTCATAAAATAGAAAAGAGGAAGAACAAGGCATTTTGGGCATTTTACACGACATTGCAAAGTTCAAGAATATTTTTGTCTTGCTGACATCACTTAAGAGAAGTGATAAAAAACATATCCCATTGAGAATCAATGATTCTACATTGTTTGTCGCGATAACGTATGTTTCGGGTACTGAGTCATCCAACGAAAAGTAATTACCATTGACATTCTAATTTTAGTTTTGACACGACCTTTCACGTTTCAGAAGGGATTTTGTGATTATTCCTCTAGATTTCATAAACATGATAAAATCTGTATTACAAAAAAAAATATTCATATGATGCACACTCAATGAACCGCCACATTTTCTCTAACATTTACTACCATTTTATACACTTTCCCACCACGACTCCTTGAAATTCTTTGCTTCTTTTTTCTTCTTCTTTTTTTTTTTTTTTAAATTCCCACAAAGTTCTTCCGTGTGAATGAAAAACTGCAGAGTCCAACCACTTTCAGAGAGCGGAACTAAAGACACATTAACGAGAATAGAAGGTCTCCAGAATCAATTACTCCCTGGGAAAAGGATGATGAGGATGCGGAGATGGACTAGGCAGCCTGCCCCTTATCCCACCATCAATGGATCACATCATAATGGAAGAAAAGGTAAAGAGACCTAAATTCGCATTTTTCAGGAAGACCTCCAGCTGGGTTGCACAGACTTTGCAGGCTGTTGCGCTGGCGCTGTCGGAAACCTCATTAAAAGATGGTAAAAACTTTTTTCCCCCTTATTACCGAATTTTACAATCTTTC
>JADBJO010006218.1:25000-42500 GCA_016801955.1 Conus betulinus
AGCAACATCAACATCACGGATTATTAGCGCTCATTCTATCAGTGACCATTTTTTTCATAACGTTCAATAGATTCAAACAACACATTAAAATGGAGCCAGTATCACAATTATCGCCAAGTCAAGTCAACGTCAAAATCACGATATAATCTCAAACACGAGAACACAACACCCAGTGGCAACAGTGAAAATGCAGGGAACGGGGTGGGGCAGTACTGCACGAAGTAATCCATGAAACAATTGTCTCGCACTGCACTCACATCACTCAGCCTGCAGCAGGTATTACCAAAGGTCTTTGACAACATCATGACTTTAGCATTGTATGTTTAAAAGAATACTAAAACATTAAAGATAAACAATACCACCAAACAGGGCCTGCAGTAAACGTATAGTAAGCATACAGCATGCGTTTAAGACAGATGGCTTTAAGATATTTCATGTGTGACCGCACAGAGCAGGAATTGAACACACGCCACTCTAAACAAAACAGAGAGGAAGAGAGGAGGATGAGGGGAGGGGGGAGGGATCGAGAGTGCGAGATGAGAGGTGGGGGATGAGTCCGGGGAGGAGTAGAGGAGGGTGGAAGGAAGAGAGAGAGACGAAGCGAGAGAGAGAGGATTGAGAGGAGGTGGAGGAGAGGAGCCACGAGAGGGAAGAGAGAGTGACGTGGAGGTTGCTGATTTGAGGAGGGGGGGGAGGGGAGGAGGGTTAGGGGGCGGACGGTGAGTGGAGGAAAGCGACACAACACCACCACACACAACCACCACAATACACACACCACATAGGTACAACGAAGCGCGCGCAAGCACGAGTACGCACGCACACACGCAATGCCTGCACGCACACAGACCCCGAAGGAGAGAGAGAGAGAGAAGAGAGACCCCCCGAGGACCCTCCCCCCCCCCCGAGAGAGGACGCCACGCAGAGATAGAGAGAGAGACCCGAGAGCCCGAGAGAAGAGCCGAGACCTCCCCCCAGAGCACCCCAGAGCACCCCCCGAGACCCCGAGAGAGATATAATTTGACAGAGGAAGCTAAGCTACGGGAATCAGCGCCTGGCTTTTCTAAGCGGATGGCATCTTTAGATTGAACAGCGCTGCTTCAGGGCAAAGACTTCAATTCAGTCCCCTCCTTAGGCCTCATGACGAGATGTCTTCTGTTGTCATAGTAAACTCATGTTGCTTTTAATGGGTATTTCTGGTCTGTTTTAATTCTTGTCACAATTATTGAGTGTGTGTTGTTTTGCCGTGTGGTGGTCCCATCCATCCTGTGTGATTCCTCGGCCAAGATCTTTCGCGATGCCGTCTCTACGGTTCTGACCACGCACACACCACAAACACACACACACACACACAACACACACACACACACACACCACACACCGCACGCACGCACCCACCACACACACACACACACACAAACACACAAACACTACACACACAAACACACACACACACACACCACACACCACACACACAAGAATTGATGTGTGTGTGTTTGTGTGTGGTGTGTGTGTTGTGTGTGGGGTGTTGTCCCGTGTACGAAAACACACTCACTCTGAGACTAGCACCCAGCACTCACTCTCCCTAGCTTTGTGTCTTGTCGTTCTTTTGCACACAACACACACACCACACAACCACACACACACACACACACGCACACACACACACACACGAATACACCCACACAAACAAACACACACCACACACACACATCACACACACACAAACACGCGACACACACAGTTAACACACACACACAAATACAACCACACAACACACACACACACCACACACAAAACACACACACATCACCGAACACACACCCACACGGGACACACCACACACACATCAACTCTGCTGGTGTGGGTGTGTGTGTGGTGTGTGTGTGCTGTGTGTGTGTGGTGTGTGTTGTGTGTGTGTGTGGTTGTGGTGGTGCGTCGCGTTGGGGCTGTTGTGTGGTGGTGTGTTTATGTGGTAGTAGTGTGTGCGGTGGGTGTGTGTGTGGTGTGGTGCGGCGCGCACGCGCGTCTTGTGTGTGTGTGTGTGTGTGGGTTGGGCCCAAAAGAATAGAAAAGAAACAAAGACAAGGGAGAGTGAGCGGGGCTGTCTTCAGAGTGATGTGAGTTCGGAGCTGTGTCAGGCAGACTTGCTCCGCGGCTGTGTTGTTCAGGGAGAGTGAGGCTGGGGCTTGTTCGAGTGGGTGTGTGTGCAAAAGACTCCGGGGAAAAGAGAAACCCAAAGCCTAGGGAGTAGTGAGTCTTGGGCTGTCTTCAGAGGAGTGAGTTCAGGAGAATTGGTGTTCAGGAAGACTTTCTCGCGGCGGCTGTTCAGGGGAGAGTGACTTTCGGGTCTAGGGGGCTGTTTCAGTCTAGTGGGGTGACTTCCGGGGCTATGTTCACTTCGGGGGAGGGAGAGTGGGACTCCGGGGCTATGTTCAGGGGAGAGGGACTTAAGGGAAGGGCGATGTTTCAGGGAGAGTGGACTTGGTGCTGTGTTCAGGAAATATGTGTCGGTGAGTATGGGTTATGGGGCTATATGGTGACTGCGTTCAGGGACAGTGAATCTGGTGGATATATGATTAGGGAGAGTGAGTGTTCGGGTCTATGTTCAGGGAGAGTGTGACTTTCGGGTCTATGTTCCGGGAGATGTGGATTTTGGGTCTATGTCCAGGGACAGTGACTTTGGGGCTATGTTCAGGGACCGTGACTTTCGGGGGGGCTATGTTTCAGGGAGAGTGACTTTCGGGACAATGCTCAGGGAGAGTGAACTCTTGGGCTGTGCTAAGGGAAAGTTCGTGGCTGGGGCTGTGTTTTCAGAGTGAGTGACTTTCGGGGCTATGTTCAGGAAGAGTGACTCCGGGGCTGTGTTCGGGGGGAGAGTGGACTTTCTGGGTTATGATCAGGCAGTGTGACTCTGGGGTTGTGTTCAGGGAGAGTGCTCTTGGTCTGAGCTAAAGGAGAGAGTGAGTCTGGGGCTGTGTTCAGAGTGAGTGACTTTCCCGGGGCCTATGTGTCAGGGAGAGTGAGTTCGGGCCTGTGTCCAGGGGAGATTGAGTATTGGGCTGTGTTCAGAGTGAGTGGCGTTTTGGGGCTATGGTTCAGAGGAAGAGAGTGACTTTCGGGCTATGTTCAGGAAGAGGAATATGGGGCTATGTTCAGGGAGAGTGACGCCGGGGTTGACATTTTTCGCATTGGTGACAGATAGATGCGGTTTTGAATGCAGATACTTGTTAAGCCGTGCACGGAGATTTTACAGAAATAAACCTAGAGACACGCGCACACACCCCTGACAGGAACACACACTAACAACACGTGTGCATACACGCAAACATAATGTATGCTCTACTTTCTAACCCTCTCTCTCTCTCTCTCTCTCTCTCTTCAAACACACACACCACCCACACACACACCACAACACACACACAACACACACACACACATCCACCACCACCCACCACCACCACCATCACCCCACACCCACACAAACGCACTCACAATCAACACATAGACACACTCACTCACTCACACACACACACACACACACCACACACACACACACACACACACACAGAGAAAGAGAGAGAGAGAGAGAGGGAGAGAGAGAGAGGGAGAGAGAGAGAGTGAGAGAGAGAGAGAGTAGACAGACAGACAGACAGGCACAACCACACACCACACACACACAACACACACCCACACACACACCACACACACAACAACACATCGCACGCATAGAGAGTAGAGAGCGAGAGAGAGAGACGAGAGAGAGAGAGAGAGAAGAGAGAGAGAGAGAGGCCAGACAGACAGACAGGACATAACAGACAGACAGAGACAGACAGAGACAAGACACAGAAAAAGAAAAACAGAGACAGAGATATAGGGAGGGTTAGAGACAAGACAGACAGAGAGGGAGGGAGGGAGAGAGAGAGAAGAAAGATGACAGACACACAGACAGGCAGAGACAGATAGAGAGAGAGCTTGTAATATTACCCACAATCATAAACAGGAGAAAGAAAATGAAAACATTCAAACAAACGGAAGCATTAATAGCAAAAGTGATAGGACTTGGAACACACACACACACACACACACACACACACACACACACACACACACACACACACACAACCACACACCACACACACACCCACACACACACACTCACACACACACACACACACACACACACACACACACACACACACAACCCACACACACACAGCTTGATGGAATAAACTCGTGTTTTTCCCCTCGTTTCGTGAACTGAATGATGAAAGCCATGTCCAGGAAAGTGCAATGGTCCAAAAACACCCAATGGTCAAAAGAGCGCGCAGCTCACCGTCGGTCAATGGACTTGACAATGCCAGCAGTGGTCAGGCAGCTGGAACCGCTTCTCGCCTGTTTCCCCAACATTACTTCCATGACCTTTCTGCCTTCCTGCCTCCTAATCAATTAGCTAATTGTGTTGACAAAAGGTCGAGGGCAAGAACGGCAATGATATGTGTGTAAAAAAAGTGTGTTTACGTACCCCACCTCAATCGCCCACCACGTTCCCTGTTTTTGAACTGTGACCATCGTCCATGATCACAATAAAAGTAGGGTTTGTTGTTCGTTATTTGTTCATGCAGTCCTCTCTCTCTCTCTCTCTCTCCTCTCTCTCTCTCTCTCTCTCTCTCTCTCTCTCCCTCTCTCTCTCTCTCCCTCGTCTTGTTCCTTTGTGGATGATGTTGTTGTTATTTTCTGGTGTTGTTTTTGCTGCTATTGAATCTGTTTCATCATCATTTTACCAAAGAGTATGCGCCTCACAATATGTTTGCTTAAAACATAGTAGAATTGCAAGGATAAACTGGAAGACTAGACATTGCCTAATTTGCTTATCGTTGAGTAGTAAAGTTTTGAGACTCCAACCCCCCCCCCACCCCCCCCTCCTCTCATCTCTCCCCCTCTCCCTCTCTCTCTCTCTCTCATCTCGCTCTCTCTCCCTCTCTATCTCTCTCTCCTCTCCTCCCCTCATCTCTCTCTCATGTGCGCGAGCGCATTTCAGTTCCGTCACCCCGTCGTTACTTTTATTGCATTTTCCTCTTGAGTCGTCTGTTTAATTTAAGTATCCAGCTAGTTCTTCCGTTCTTTCTTTCTTCTTCTTGTGAGTCTATTTCCTGACCTTCTTCTCTGCCATTCCCTTCATACCACATGGTCAAGCATAGCGTCTACTGCAGTACCATGAGTCAAAGGAGCGGAGAGCCGTCCTTCAGTCAGTGGGATTTTACAGTATCAGGAGTCTATGACTCCCCTATGTGAACCGCAGAACCATATTCCGACAGCAAACAGAACTTTTTGTATTAATATACGGCACTTTTAGGGAATGTGTTACAAATAAGTGTATTGTATTAATGCACTGAGTACGAAATCCACCACAAAGAAAGGATGGAACGAAAATACGATGACTCTAACGAAAAAACAGAGTAGTGTACCCTCCCCACCTGATGAATGAATGCATATCATATGTCTGCTTCACGAGCGTTCAGTGCCTCTGTCCGCACTATCCCTTCTCACTATGAGACAGAAAGCATGTAACACACACACACACACACAGAGAGAGAGAGAGGAGAGAGAGAGAGAGAGAGAGAGAGAGAGAGAGAGAGAGAGAGAGAGAGAGAGAGAGTATGGTAAACAGTAATTTCCAGTGCGTGGGGAATTTTGCTGGAGGCGCGCGCAAGCTGGAACTAAGACGAGCTCGAGTCAAGGGGAGTCACAGACACCTGATACTGTAAAATCCACTGACTGATGGACGGCTGTGGGAAAGAATAAGCAGGCTACATCCACAAGGGAGAGGTGCATTGTTGTGGCTTACAGTCAGCTGTTAGCATAAGGGGCCTACAGGCGTCAGTGTGACCACTCCCGGCTGTTTCCCCAACTATGCCTTTTGTGGCTTTTGTATTCGTTTACTTCAGCAAAACAGCCTTGGTTAGGCAGGGATGAACAATCTGAGATAATGCGGGCAGTGAGTGGAGCGGGGTTGAGGGGGGGGAGGGGTGCACTTGGAGTGTGGGGCATTGTAGGGAAGAAATAACAGGGGGAGGGATACTATGTTGGGAGGGGTGGGTGGAGTTGAAGATTAGGAGATTGAGAACTGGTTGTTGATAGCGGAGGAGTGAAAGAGCACTGTGTTTCTTATTGAGGCTTCCTCTGGCGAAACGACCCACACTCTTTCTCTCTCTCTCTCCTGCTCTCTCTCTCTCTCTCCTGTTCCCCCAACCCAACTCTCTCTCTCTCTCTCTCTCTCTCTCTCTCTCTCTCTCTCTCTCTCTCTCTCTGTATGTCTCTCTCTTTCTCTCTCTCCCTCTCCAACACCTCCCTCTTCCTGTCCCTCTTTCCTCCACTCTCCTTTCTCTCTTCATCCCACCCGCCCTCACAGTTTTTCTCTTTCGCTTACTCTCGCCCTTTCTACCACTTCCTCTCTCTCTCTCTCTCTCTCTCTCTCTCTCTCTCTCTCTCTCTCTCTCTCTCTCTCTCTCTCTCTCTCTCTCTCTCTCTTCTCTCTCTCTCAAGTCAATGCATGAATCTTTCGCCTGAAACTGAACAGGAAATCTTACCAGTGCTCGCCCACTGAGCCCCAAAGCTTAGAAAATCCTGCCTTCAGGGCACAGTCAACACGCATTGCCAACTCTCTCACTGTTTTCAGCAAACCTGCTGTGTTTCTTCCTTTCCTTTCTGGCAAAATGTCCACTGATCTGTCACAGGATGCTGCTGACTAGTCTAAGCAAGGCGACCGTCCTCCTGCAACCAGTTGGCTCCCGACTGCTAATGGAGAGAAGAGTGAGGAACAGTTCTGGTTGCTTCCGAGGTGTGCCTTTCACGGTGATGTATGTTCATTTGACTGGTCCAAAGCTCATGCGAGACCTGTGTTTTCATGGAGACTACGATCAGATTGCGCACCACAGGGCACTGACAGCATCTCCTTCAATGGTTTGGTTCTATCTCTCTCTCTCTCTCTCTCTCTCTCTCTCTCTCTCTCTCTCTCTCTCTCTCTCAATTCCTTCACCCATCATTACCTTTAACAGTTTTTCCCCTTGACTCTTCTGTTTCATTCATGTCTTTCGCCAGTTCTTCTCGCATTCTTCATGACTTCCTCATCTTCTCCATTAGATTTCCTTCTTTTTTTCTCTCTCCATATCCACACAATAGAGTATGGTGTCCACTGTCGACCCATGCTACAATCAGACAAAGGAGCAGAGAGAGACGTCCTTCAGTCTGTGGACTCCACAGTATCAGGGATTAGTATGGGTTGTGGCCGTCTCCCACTGTTGTTCCCAGCTGTGCTGTCTATGGGCATTCGTTCATTTAACTAGAGCAAAACAGCCGGGATTAGGAGAGGATGCAACATGAGATGATGCAGGTGATGAATGAAGATGGGTTGGGGAGGGGGTGGGGGGGGGGGGGGGGGGGGAGGGGGGCTAGGGAGTGGGATATTAAGGGGAATGACAGGGGAAGGAATGGTGTCGGATAGATTAAGAAGCCAGGGTTGATAGCAGATGAGTGAAAAGAGCGCTGTGTTTCATTATTAACGCTCTCTTTAAAGTGCCCCCCAAGCGCTTCTCTCTCTCTCTCTCTTCTCTCTCTCTCTCTCTCTCTCTCTCTCTCTCTCTCTCTCTCTCTCTCCTCTCTCTCTCTCTGTCAATGCATGAATCTTTTGCCTGAAATTACACCGGGAGTTCTACCAGTGCTCGCCCACTGAGCCCCAAAGCTGAGAAAATCCTGCCTTCAGGGCACTGTCAACACAGGATACACACATTGTCCCTCTCACTGTCTTCAGCAAACCTGTGTTTCTTCCCTTCCTTAACGGCAAAACCGTCCACTAGTTCTGGTTGCTTCCGAGATGTGTCTCACACAGCGATATGTTCATTTCACTGGTCCAAAGCTGATGCATGATCTGAGGTGTCTTTGGTTAGGTGGAGACCAAAATCAGATTTTGACACCTGACAATGAATACGTCAAAGGGTAGCTCTCTCTCTCTCTCCATCTCTCGCTCCTCTCTCTCTCTCTCGCTTTCGCCTCTCTCTCTGCTACCCCTGCTCCCCCCTGCTCCCCGCCCCCTCTCTCTCTATCTGCTCCCCTTCTCCGCTCCTCCCACCCCTCTCTCTCTCTCTCTCTCTCTCTACCCTGCTCCCCTCCCTTCTCCTCTCTCTCTCTCCCCTTCTCGCCTTTTCTGAAGAAGAGGAGTCCCTTCATTCCATTAGTTGACTACTGAATACTAAACAGACACCGGAAGCAAGGAACAGATCCAGTTGTTTGCAAGATGTGCCTTCCAAGCCTATACGTATGGTTAATGCAGGCCAAAACCTGATGCTGTTTCTGAGTTTGGATGACCAGATCGAATCTGAGATGTAAAAGATAGATGGTTGACTTACCTCATTTGATGCTTTGCTTTTTTTCCTTCCACCGCCATTGGTTGTTTTTTTTACATTTTTTTTTGTCTTTTGGGGTATCACGGTTTTGGGTATTTTTTTATATTTTATTTTTTTTCCTTCTTTTGTCTGTAAGAAGACGTGTTTTTTGTCTTTGTGTTGTTTTTGTCATGTGACCTCCATCGTCTTTCCCATGTTCTTTTTTTTAGGTCTTTGAAGCCTCACACAACATGGCATGTCTGTTTGTGTTTCATTACGATGGACATTCGCTTGCTGTTCTAGCTTTCTTTTTTTAGTTTGATACGAGGCGTCGTCTGGGGTTTATTCAATGTTTGTAATGGTTTAGTGTGCTGTTGCTTTCGCTCTGCTTTGCAGTTATCACTCAACACCGAAAGGAACAACTGGACACAGAGAGCTTATGACGGCAGTAGTTTCAAATGGGGAAAAAAAAAGGACACACAGTGAGGTGTGTGTGGTGTGTGTGTGAGTGGGTGAGTGCGTGCGTGCCGTGCGTGGTGTGGTTGTGTGTGTGTGTGTGCGTGTTGCGGAAGTGCGTGCGTGCGTGCGTGCTGTGAGTGAGTCGTGTGAGACGAAGTTGTGACGCTGAGCTGAGGAGAGAGAGGGATAGAGAGAGGAGAGAGAGGGAGAGAGAGAGGGGAGAGAGAGAGAGAGAGAGACCTGCGCGCAAACGATTATTTACAGACGAGGTCGCTAAAAGAGAGACGAAGCGAGAGACGCGCCCAGAGAGAGAGAGAGAGCAGAGAGAGAGAGAGGAGAGGGGTCGAGAGCGAGGAGAGAGGGGTGAGCGAGGGAGAGAGAGGAGAGAGGCAGACAGAGGGGGGGTCGGTGGGAGGTCAGAAATAGACAGACAGACAGACAGACAGACAGACAGAGACACAGCACGACCAGAGAAACATACAGAATACGAACAGGAAGGAGACAATGAGCCAGAGGGATAGACAGACAAACAGGCACACACACAACACACACACACACACAAACAGACACACACACAGACACACAGACACACAGACAAACAGAGAGGAGAGGAGAGGAAGGAGACAGACAGACAGACAGACAGACAGACAGACAGACAGCTGGACAGACAAGTGTGAACATGGAGACAGAATTAAAGGGAAGTTACTCTTATGCTGTAGCAGAGAGAGAAAAAAGAGAAGGGCAGAAGAGACAAAGGCAGTCGAACGGACGGACAGGCGGACAGATAGACATTGCCAAGCAGACAGGGACCGACCGACAAGGTCAGAATGTCAGAGGAGAGAGAGAGAGAGAGAGAGAGAGAGAGAGAGAGAGAGAGAGAGAGAGAGAGAGAGAGAGAGGAGGGGATGGAGGTGAGAATGAGGGAGAGAGATGTAGAGAAGGGAACTTCACAGGCTTCCTAAATTACATTTCACAACGGCATCGTTGTTTTACATGTTTGTTTCATTTGATTTTGATATAACTGCATGTCATTTTATTTGTTATTTATCTGTCTATCCATTTATTGAAAGTGGAAAAGTTGAACCAGGAAACAATTTATCAAAGAAGAGTGAATAATCATTTGTGTTGGTGATCTCTCTATCTCTCTCTCTCTCTCTCTCTCTCTCTCTCTCTCTCTCTCTCTCTCTCTCTTCTCATGGATCGAAACTGGAAATAGTTCAGGGGGTCTACCAGTCTACTATCGCTTGGCCTTGAGCATCAAAGCTCAGTAAATCCTGCCCTTGGGAGTACTATCATGAAAGGAAACATTGCTTCTCTTTCACTTCCCCGGGCAAACACATTTCCTTCAGAGTGAAATGTCACATAACAGGGAACAACACTGCTGTTGGTCAGAGCAGGGGAATAGTCCACCTGCAGTGATTGGCTCTGGATGAGACGATGACGATGATGATGATGACGATGATGATGATGAGGAGGAGGAGGAGGAGGATGTATAACTGCGGGGTAAGTGTCACAGATTCATGTTCCTTCCACCAAATCTGTCCATTTTCCTGGTATAAATCTCATCCAAAATTCAGCGCAAACGCAAGGCTACGCTTTTTATCCTTCATGGTTTGTGTATTTATTTACTTTTATAGAAAACTATTTTCATTATCTTTTTTGGTATATTCTTTATTTAATCACTTATCTGTTCATTTATTTACTTATTCATTTATCCACTCATTTATTTATTCATTCATTTATCTTAGATATATATGTTATGGACTGATAATACTAGATGGCAATATAGTTGAATGAACCTGAACCGTTAGTCTTTACTCCTTTCTCTATGGGTCCGGGTCAGTATCGGAGTGTGTGACGCGGTTTGTGATTCTCTCTCTCTCTCTCTCTTCCCCCCCCCCCCCCCATGCGCTGTATGCGTGTGTGTGTGTGGTGTGTGTGTGTGTGTGGTGGGGTGTGGGGTGGTGTGTGGTGTGTGGTGTGTGTGTCGGTGTGTGTGGTTGTGTTCTGTGTGTGTGTGCGTGCGCGCGGCTGCGCCGCGCGCGCATATCAGAACCGGGCTACAACCCCCATCTCATTCAAGCAGTTATCCCCCCAGTGCAATGGAAAACAGGAGCGAAAAACGAGTTCTTGCTGTTTCCGAGATGTGCCTTCCATTGAAACGCGTTCATTTGACCAGTCCAATCTGGTATGGGTTCTAAGGTCGGAGAATAAGATCAGATTAGACACTGAAACGGGAATCGATCGTGGTCCTTTGGACAGCTTCCCCACTTTTTTCACCCACCCACCCTTCTCCCCACCCCTTCTCTCCTCTCTCTCTCTCTCTCTCTCTCTCCTCTCTCTCTCTCCTCTCTCCCTCAACTCCTCGCTCTATTCAATCCTTTATTAAAAATTTCTCTCCAGAGCTCGTCGAACAAAAACGCATGCTCAATAAAACCCTACTTTCTGGGCACTGTACACTCACCACACAATGCCTCTCTTATTGTCCCGAGCGTGTTTTGCTATCATTGGGGAATGTCCACCAGCCCTGCACAAGGCTTGCCACTGGTCAGACCCCATGGAAGGGGATAGGGCTCGCAGATGCCAGCGGCTGACACAGGGAGAGAATGACAAATCTGACTGCTTCTGGCTTGCCCCCGATTGTGTTCATTTGAGAAGTCCAATTCTTATGTGATTATCACGGTGTTTGGAAGAGAGAGAGGGAGAGAGAGATGAGAGAGAGAGAGAGAGATGGAGCGAGAGAGAGAGAGAGATGACGGCAAGAGAGAGAGAGAGAGAGGAGAGAGATGCCAGTTAGGACCAAAAGAAACACGGTTCTCAAATGCCAAACCAATCACCCGGGAGAAATCTGGCCCCACCACTCTAAGCCTTGCGAAGCATTCACACGCGTGCAAACACGCACTGGGCATTCCGATCACACGTCAAGGGACAAACTTCTCCACGGGGCAGATGCCATTGTGAGGCCACCAGACGCCACCAACAGAACCTCCGTGGAACGCCCCTCTGGGTATGCCAGCCCTTAGTCATAACTGCAGGGCCCTCTGGGTGTGCCAGCCCTTAGTTCATAACTGCAGGGCCCTCTGGGTGTGCCAGCCCATAGTTCATAACTGCGGGGCCCATCGGCAAAAAACGACCACCACGCCGAGATGGAAGAGACTAGTTCAGTTCGGACGTTTACAATGTGGATAGATCGTCTCATTAGATGGCGTTCTCTTTTCTTCTGCTTTCACTTTTTAAATAATAGTTTTGTTGTATTCATTTTTACCTATTTATTGATTCATGTCATTTATTTATTTGATTTATTCATTTACTTATTTCGTTTACTTATTTTTTTTTGAGAAGCTGTGCATGGAATGACACTTGGTAATGGTGGGCAGGCAGAAAACATTTGTCCTCTCGATCTCCTCTCTCTCTCTCTCTCTCTCTCTCTCAACTCTCCCTCTCTCTTCTCCTCTCTCCTCTCCTCTCCTCTCTCTATCTCTGTGCAGGCCAAACACATGCATTCCCATCAAACATTCATCATGCTGTGTGGTCCACATCTATGGCATGTGGTCTTTCAGCATGCCCGTTGGACACGCCCTCTTCTGTTTTGTCTTTTTCTCCCCTCTTTCTTTATTATCTTTCCTCATTGTCATCGTTCATAACTATCATTCATGATCATGATCATGATCATCATCACGACAACGGCGTCATGGCGTCGTTGTTTTTGTCATCGTCTCTATCGTCTTCTTAGACGAGTTTTTTCTTTTCTACAGTTATCTTTTTCGTTTGTATTCTTGTCGCATCACGCCACTCGTTGGGACGGGGTGGGGGTGGGATCGTATCGTCTTGTTAGCCATTTGTCTTTCTACAGTTGCTTCTTTTTTGTTTTGTTTTATGTTCCACTCGTTTGTTTTGGGGGTGTGTTGTTGTTTTAGTTGTTTTTGTTGTTTTGTATTGGTTCTTGTGTGTTTCTCTTGATTTCCCTCTTGTTCTCTCTTTTAGTTCCAATGTCCTCTTTCGGCTGTGTTAGGGTTTTAAAATGTACAACGATTGTTAATTGCGTTCAGGCAGTCTTAGACCAGTGCTGAGGACCAAAAATAATTTACCTCAACATGGAATTTTTTTTTTCTTGTGTTGTTGTTATGGAACCTTATTAATATATTGTTAAAGCATTAAACAATCAAACAATGAAAACAAACAAAACAACGCTCATGTCATGGCGATCGACACACCAGACAATCGCCATAGCTGCCAGTCCGGAGAGTAAGTCCTCTGACAGATATAATCATAAGAGAATTGATTGGCACAGAAAACGATACACTACATCCGCTTCTAGACGAACAAAAAATAGACCTGTTTCGGAACAAACAACAACAACAACAGCAACAACAACAACAAAACACAACACAACCACACACACACACACACACACCCAACACACACCCACACACACACGCACCCCCACACTCATACCCACACCCCACACATTATCAGGGGGACGATAACGCCTGTTTCCCCACTGCAAACAGAGCTACCCGTTTTCAGTTTCAAGATCATGACGAAAATTTGTGCGTGCGTCAGCTGGCAAACAAACGTCACTAACAATCTCTATGAATAAGATCTGAATCGATCACAATACCAATTCGGGATGTCGATTTTTTTTTTCAGACACAAGTGTATGTATTGAACAAGTGCATGGCTCTCTTCTGACACCTCTGTTCGTTGGCCTCTCTCTCTCTCTCCTGCTCTCAGTCAACCCCTCTCCACTCACCCGTCGCTCCTCTCTCTCTCCTCGCTCTCTCTCTCTCTCTCTCTCTCTCATCCTCTCCTCCCTCTCCCCCGTCTCTCTCTCTCCTCTCTCTCTCTCTCGCTCTGATGCAACTATTAAGCTGACTGATGGTTTTTGAAACGTAGAAACTGTTCCGAGAAAAAAAAAAAAAACCAACAATCAGGGAAAGAATATACAATGTCTTTTCACTGCAAGCAAAGCTTATCTATTCTCTTGAAAAAAGAAACATATTTACGCATAATAAATCTCACACTATTTGTTTTTGAAGTCGCGACGTCAGGATAACGATTCAGGTGCATCGACTGTCGAATTACAAGCGCGCGCTGTTTCTAACCCATTTGAGGGGGCATTTTCTCCCTCGGGAACTGCAAAAGTTGTCCGAGGGGGCGCTGAGGCGGTTGAGAGGCGGGTCGCGGAAGAACGACGAACGAGCGAACGCGAAATTTGTGCTTTTGGGTGTAACTTGTGCCTCACCAGTGCCAAAGTTTGTCCCTGTAGAAACGGCTAGAGTCACTCCAGTTGGGCGTGAGGCTCACAGATGATTCCTTGCAAATTTCATGAACATCGTGATTCCCAAAGGGATGTTAGGCGCCGCACAGCGTTTGTAGTGCGCGCGCCGCACGTGTATGTGTGTGTGTGTGTGTGTGTGTGTGTGTGAGAGAGAGAGAGAGAGATGTGGACGGCGTCTCGGAGCGGCGAGTCGTGTTGAGAGGGGCGAGAGATGAGGGCGGGGGAGGGTCTGGGAGGAGAGGGTAGATGAGTGATGGCGTAGAGTGTGTGGGGAAGTGAGATCGAGAGAGGAGAGAGGAGAGAGAGAGGAGACTGAAAATTTGTAATATTTTCAGGTAAGTCCAGGACCTGGTTTAAACATTAGCAATCATGACGCGTATTCACGCAGCATTATGGGCTAGTCTAGTTTTGGAATAGGCACTGCAAGTCAGTGAGCATGGGCTACCGTCCGCTGGAACTCAGAATATACGAAAAGGTTTGTCATCTTTCGTGTTCTTGAATGGAAGTTCTGGATCGTCTGAGTATTTGACGTTCTTCACCTTTTCATTTTGCTGCGTTTCAGTTGTTAAGGAAAACTAGAACTTTTTCAGTTTTCCTGAGCGAGAAGAACGCCATAAAAGGTTGTATAGGATGGTTTCTTTGGTAGTGAACTTGTCTCACAACACAAACCACACACTACACACACACCACCACACACCACACACACAAACACAAACTCATGCACACACACACACACCACAACACATCCTCTCTGTCTTCATTCCTCTCTCTTTCCTCTTCTTCTCTCGCTTGTGTCTCTCTGTCTCTCTCTCTTTTTCTCTCTGTCTCGCGTCGTGATGATGTATCTTGCGGCTGCTGGGGACTAGTGATAAAATTCGATTATGGGGCTTTATTATGAACTGTAAGCCTATGTATCAAGCAATAATTCTCTTCGTTGCTCTGTATTATCGTTCTCTCTTACTCTTTCTCTCTTCTGTTTTCTATTTCTTGCTCTCCGTTCTTCTCTCTCTCTGGCTGTGTCTCTAGTATAGTTCCTCCTTCCCCCCCCCCTTCTCTCTTCTCTCTCTTCTTCTCTCTTCTACTTCTCTTCTCTCGTTATTTCCCAAAACAGCGTGAAGAAACGAAGTTCAATGAAATGTGATGGATCTCGTGGTTACAGGTCTCTAGCAGGCAGTTTGACTCTTTTAAACAATGTCATGTGGTACATTCCTCATATGATTATTATCTCGCTCTCTCTCTGTCTCTCTTCCTCTCTCTCTCCTCTCTCTCTCAGTTCTCTCTCTCTCTCTCTCTCTCTCTCTTCTATCTTTATTTTTTGTATTGCCACTGATACGAGTCGTATCGAAATAGTATAATTTGTTTTCTTACCTGTTTTGAGAAGACATGAGTCTAGTAGCTTATTCTTGTATCAGGAAACGAAGACGAAAGGATAATATCACTTTCAAATTTTCGTTTGTTGCAGAAGCAAACATAAGAAGGAACAAGAAACTGTCCATCCACCAAAACAACGCTGATACAAAAAAAACAATAATAATAATACATAGGTAATACTAATAACTAAATGAGCCATGGTGAGATACGGAATGAATTACTAAGAAAAATAAAAGACAGAACAAACAGGTATTAGGGGGGAAAAAGCTACAGTGGGAACAAAAAAATGAAAGAAACCTCAAAAGACAAATAACTGCACGCTTTATTTTTTTTTCTTCTTCTTTTTTTTTTAGCTCCGATGAACGCTTAGTAGTTAAATAACTACAGATAGATGGTCGAGTTGGCATTTTTATGATGATGATTAGTGTGTGTGTGTGTGTGTGGTGTGTGTGGTGTGTTGCGTGTGTGTGCGATGGCGTGCGTGCGTGCGTGCTGCGTGCGTGCGTGTGGGTGTGTGTGGTGTGTGTGTGTGTGTGTGTGCGCAGCGCGCGCGCGCGCGCGCGCGCGGTGCGTGTGTGTGCGTGTGCGTGTGGTGTGTGTGTGTGTGTGGAGTGTTACCCTAGATTGGAAGTTGCTCGTAGTTGAAGTATACGTATAAGCGGGGCGCGCGCGCGCGCGCGCGCGTGTTTATGAGTGTATGTGCCATGAGTATTTTCCCTTTACTCGTTGCTATTTATATACTGCTATTAAATAAATTGTTCCCCTGGAACTGAGGATGTGACAAAAACTAATGCCAATAAATATGTGTCACTGTCAGTCTCCTCTCTCTCTCTCTCTCTCTCTCTCTCTCTCTCTCTCAGCTCTCTCTCTCTCTCTCTCTCTCTCTTCATTTTCTTGCTAATCCGTTTTTGCTCTCTCACCCAACATCATTGCTGTCGCATTCATACTATTCGTGTCACGTGGACAATAGCCGCTCAACAGCGAAACCACGCACTCCATACGCATTGCACATCGTAACGAACTGGTTGCACTGATTGAGAAGACGCGATAATCATCCCACCAGGCCCCCCCTCGAGATGTTCACACTGGAGAGTTGAACGAGATTTCTGTGAACGTTCCCCCATGAAGAGAATCATTCGTTAACCAACATCGGTTGTGAATGAACCACCACACAGTAGTAAACCGGGGACCAATTCACTGCGTGTTGTAATTCACATGGGTACTTTGCAAAATTTAGAATAGCGGATATTGCATGTAAAAAAAAGCGCAACACAAAAAAAAACACCCATAAAAAGCACACACATGCATGCCTATATCTCTCTCTCTCTCCATCTCTCTGCTCTATCTCTCTCTCTCTCTCTCTTCTCTCTCTCTCCTATCTCTCTCTGGTCAATCACCACTGCACTACACACACCATCATTCCGTAAATCAAACAACAGATCACACACGATTGTCAGACGGTCTGTGTCATATCCATGCCTTCAATAACTTCCTTGACCAACAAACATACACACAGAATCTGCTCATGTTCTGAGTGTATGTCTGTCTTGTCGGTCTAGCTACCCTCTCTCGTCTCTCGTCGAGACTCTCCTCTCTCTCTCTCTCTCTCTCTCTCGCCTTTCTCCTGAAACCAAATATATATGTATTCCCCACAAACGAAAGCACACACAGGTCACTTCTGCATAGGCCCCGTAGGTGTGTACATGTGCATCTGCCTTGCAAACTCCCTAGACCCACGAACACACACACCACTCTCATTCTTCTCTCTCTCTCTCTCTGCTCTCTCTCTCTCTCCGACCTCTCTTCTCTCTCTCCTCCTCTCCTCTCTCCCGCCCCTCGCTCTCTCCCTTAGCGCTTTCAAGTTCCTTACTCAAATAGATGACAGAAGAAAGTGACAGCTGAATCAAAGCAAACGACAATGGTTGGTTTACAATTTTCGGTTTTTTGTTTTTATGTCTACTGCTGTTTTGAATCTTCTGAAATCCGATGACGGCCATTTTCCTCGTGTTCT
>JADBJO010006218.1:52500-60000 GCA_016801955.1 Conus betulinus
CTAAAATAAGCTCACCCAGAGACGGAACATTTTGGAGCAACCGTGCACCTGGTTTATATCTTCCTCTTTGAGAAGAACTGTCTGAAATATTAGATTCAGGATGCAGGTGCCAAGACCTACCTAAATGCAACAATGTCGCACATTTGCGATGTTCCAAGCTGAATCGTTACACTATCAAAGCAACAACGAAAGCTCAGCAGCCACCACCACCACCACCTCCACCACCACCAAAAAAAACAACACTCAAAATCCTTTTTTGGGCAAGTGCAGGAACATATCTATCTGCTTCCTTCCCTTCTTTCTATTCGTCCATCTGCTTAGTGCCACGCGGATGTCAGTGTGGAAAACTGGGGATGGTAAGGTGCACGGGGCACACAGGTCAGGTCGGTGTGGAAAGCTGGGGATGGTAAGGTGCACGGGGCACAGGTCGGTGTGGAAAGCTGTGATGGTAAGGTGCACGGGGCACAGGTCGGTGTGAAAAGCTGGGTGATGTTAAGGTGCACGGGGCACAGGTCGGTGTGGAAACTGGTGATGGTAAGGTGCACGTGGCACAGGTCAGTGTGGAAAGCTGGTGATGTTAAGGTGCACGTGGCACAGGTCGGTGTGGAAAGCTGTGATGGTAAGGTGCACGTGGCACACAGGTCTCTGTGTGAAAGCTGCTGATGTTAAGGTGCACGTGGCATCGGTCGGTGTGAAAAGCTGGTGATGTTAAGGTGCACGGGGCACAGGTCGGTGTGAAAAAGCTGGTGATGTTAAGGTGCACGGGGCACAGGTCAGTGTGGAAAGCTGGTGATGTTAAGGTGCACGTGGCACAGGTCAGTGTGGAATGCTGTGATGTTGAGGTGCACGGGGCACAGGTCGGTGTGAAAAGCTGGTGATGTTAAGGTGCACGGGGCACAGGTCGGTGTGAAAAGCTGGTGATGTTAAGGTGCACGTGGCACAGGTCGGTGTGAAAAGCTGTGATGGTAAGGTGCACGTGGCACACAGGTCGGTGTGAAAAGCTGCCTGATGTTAAGGTGCACGGGCACAGGTCGGTGTGAAAAGCTGGTGATGTTAAGGTGCACGTGGCACAGGTTCGGTTGTGAAAAGCTGGTGATGTTAAGGTGCACGTGGCACAGGTCGGTGTGTAAAAGCTGGTGATGTTAAGGTGCACGTGGCACAGGTCGGTGTGGAAAAGCTGGTGATGGTAAGGTGCACGGGGCACAGGTCGGTGTGAAAAGCTGGTGATGGTAAGGTGCATGGGGCACAGGTCGGTGTGAAAAGCTGGTGATGTTAAGGTGCACGGGCACAGGTCGGTGTGGAAAGCTGTGATGGTAAGGTGCACGGGGCACAGGCGGTGTGGAAAAGCTGGTGATGTTAAGGTGCACGGGGCACAGGTCGGTGTGGAACCGCTGGTGATGGTAAGGTGCACGTGGCACACAGGTCAGTGTGAAAAGCTGGTGATGTTAAGGTGCACGGGGAACAGGTCAGTGTGGAAAGCTGCTGATGTTAAGGTGCACATCTATCTCTCCCTGTTATTTCATCATCATCATCATCATCATCCATCATCAATCATCCTCTCTCACGCCCCCATCTCTAGATCTAACCATTGTCACCATCATCACATCACTCATCTCTCTCTCTCTCCTATCCCTCGCTCCTCTCCTGTTCTTCACCCGCCCCCCCTCTCAAATCCCTCCTCTCCTCTCATCCTCTCTCTCTCTCTCTCTCTCATTGCTCTCTCTCCTCCTTACAGTCCTCTCTCTCTCTCTGTTGATGATCTTACATCCGACAGACGTTCAGTCCAACCATCCGAGCTTGTCTTTCTCTTTAATCATTCTTCCCGGAAGGAAATTTTCATGATCATACCCCATTTTTTTTTTTCTTTTTGTCCAAAAAATAACTTGTTTTTTTTTAAAGAATTAAACAACAACTAACCCAGCCTTCCCGCAAGGAGATGGGTGTAAGCAACTCCATACTTTTATTAGAAGCGTCCTATAAATAGTATGGGTGTGTGTTCACCTACAAGATACAAAAAAACGCATATCATCAACGTTCTCTTCTTGTTTTGAATGTTTGAATTTTTTTTTGGTTTTTAAAATCGGGTTCACGTACACCCATATCGTTCAATAATGGATAACTCTACCCTGCGTCCTGTTTGTTATAATGCACGGGTCTATGGTCCATCGAAACGGTAAAGAGCGCCCATGTTCATAGGAAAGGGTAAATTGGGCCAATATTCATGAGAAAGGGTGAAGTGGGCCAATGTTCATAGAGAAAGGGTAACAGTGGGCCGATGTTCATAGAGAAAGGGTGAAGTGGGCCGATGTTCATATAGAAAGGGTAAAAGTGGGCCGATGTTCATAGAGAAAGGGTAAAGTGGGCCGATGTTCATAGAGAAGGGTAAAGTGGGCCAATGTTTCATTAGAGAAAGGGTAAAGTGGGCCGATGTTCATAGAGAAAGGGTAAAGTGGGCCGATGTTCATAGAGAAAGGTTAAAGGTGGGCCAAATGTTCATAGAGAAAGGGTAAAGTGGGCCGATGTTCATAGAGAAAAGGGTAAAGTGGGCCGATGTTCATAGAGAAAGGGGTAAAGTGGGGCCGATGTTCATAGAGAAAAGGGTAAAGTGGACCAATGTTTCATAGAGAAAAGGGTAAAGTGGGCCAATGTTCATAGAGAAAGGGTAAAGTGGGCCGATGTTCATAGAGAAAGGGTAAAGTGGGCCAATGTTCATAGAGAAAGGGTAAAGTGGGCCGATGTTCATAGAGAAAAGGGTTTCATAAAGTGGGCCAATGTTTCATAGAGAAAGGGTAAAGTGGACCAATGTTCATAGAGAAAGGGTAAAGTGGGCCAATGTTCATAGAGAAAAGGGTAAAGTGGGGCCAATGTTCATAGAGAAAGGGTAAAGTGGGCAGGAAACAGCCAACTGACTGGGACATGAAACCTATATCAAAACTGAGGGCATGGTTGTGGCTATGCTTGAGGTATTCTGGAATGAGGTACGTGGTAGTACCCCTAATGCAAACACACAAAAAAAACAACCAAACCAAACCAAACAAACAAAATAAAGAAAATACAAATAAGCACGGAAGATTACACACGGAAAAAGAAATTCATGAAGGCTTGGTGTACGGGAGACGTAGTAGATACGGCATATTTCTCATTTCAGCACTTAGTAGAATAGCACTATTGCTATTACTGCTCCAGTTACAGCAGTTACCACTTCTTCTACACTTGCTTCTCCCTCTATTAACGTTTTACTCTTTTTTTTTTTTCGTCGCCGTAGTAAAGACGGAATAGATGTATAGAACGGAAACTGTGTTAAAATGTTCATACTGATAATAACACAATTGTTTTGTCCGCAAGGAAACTTCAAGCCTACGCTTTGTTGTTAATATAAAGGGAAGTAGAGGTGGAAAGAAGAAGAAGAAGAAGAATAAGAAGAAGAAGAAGAAGAAGATCAGGAAGAAGAAGGAGAACAAGAAAGGAGACGAAATGAAGACAGAGGAGGAGGAGGAGGGGGAAGAGAAAAAAAAAGACAAAAAGAAGCAGAATAGGAGGAGGAGGGAAGCAAAAGAAATAAGGAAAAAAAAAAAAAAAGGAAAAAAAAGAAAAGACGTCTACGGAATAATGACCAGAAACATCATATCAGCAGCAGCAGAAACAACAACAACAACATTAAAGATGAGACAGAGAATCAGACCCAGCGATTTCCTATACTTAACACAGCAAAATCGAAATTCCAAGGGACCAGAATAAGACCCACTAACTGGGTATACTCCTGGCGCCAGACAATCGAATTCCCATAGTGCGTGCGAATATGGATAGCAGGTCTGGAACCATCGAATTTTTATTGCCTTTCTTCATCGAAGAACTGGGTCGAGCAAGGCTCGATGCTTTTTTTTCTTCTTCGTTCTATTAATCGCGTTTGTGGTTTGGACCCCTGTGGACGTCATCGGCTGCTAAAACGGGGTAAATATGTGGTTTTCAATACGTTCTGTTTTTTCGGGTGGGGGATTGCACCATGGGTTCTGTCTGGCAAAAAAAAAAAGAAACACGTCGCGTCTGCTTAAAGGAAGAGGGAAGAAGAGAAAGAAAGCCAAAGAGAGATGGAATGTAAACCCCCTATCGAACGTATTTTCTCACACACAGACTTTTGTTTTATATACATTTCTCTAACTGTGATAATATTTCACTATTGCAAGTAGATGTGAGGCTTAGCTATGGCAATTCTAACGATCTCTCTCAGCCTCTCTCTCTCTCACCTCTCTCTCCATCTCTTCTCTCGCCTCGTCTCTGTCCTCTCTCTCATCTCTCTCTCTTCTCCTCCTCTCTCTCTCCTCTCTCTCTGACTCTCTCTCTCTCTCTCTCTCGCTCTTCCTCTCCTCTCTCTCTCCGTCTCCTCTCTAAAGTCCGGGTCGGGCACACTCCAATCGCTCCTCTTCTCTCCCCTCTCTCTCTCTCTCCTCTCTCTCTCTCCGTTCCTATCAGACAGAATCCTTCTAACGCCTGCACTCCCTCTGCTCTCGTCTCCACGTCTCCTCACTCTCCTCTCCGCTCTTGTCCTCTTCCAGTCGCAGGTTTCCGAAAGACTCCGCCTCTGTGTGCACCTTTCTCTCTGTCCTTCTCTCCTTGAAATCCAACTCGTGTCATGTGTGTGTTCTCCTGGTGGTGCAGATATTCCACGACTAATAACCACTTACTCAACCTTACCTTAACACACGTTTCGTCGCGCAAATCCTGACCATGTGAAGTTTAGTTTTTTGCTGCTGTGTGTGTGTGTGTGGTGTGTGTGTGTGTGTGTGTGTGTGTGTGTGTGTTGTGTGTGTGTGTTGTGTGTGTTGTGCGTGTGCGCGCGCGCGCGTGTGTCTGTGCGTGTATGTGGGTGTGCGTGTCCCTGTACGTGTGCCTTTGTGTGTTTTATGTGTGTGTGTGTGTGTGTGTGTGTGTGGTGTGTGTGTGTGTGCGTGTGGTGTGTGTGTGTTGTGTGTGTGTGTTGGTGTGTGTGAGTGTGTGTGTGTTTTGGTGTGTGTGTGTGTGTGTGTTGTGTGTGTGTGTGTGTGTGTGTGGTGTGGTGTGTGGCGCGTGTGTGTGCGTGTGCGTGTGTACGTACGTTGCGTCCATGCATGTTTGTGTGGTGTGGGTGTGTGTGTGGTGTGTGTGTGTGTGTGTGTGTGTGTGTGTGTGTGTGTGGTGTGGGGGTATAGGAGTTTTCGGTTTTTATTTTCTGCAAGTCAAAACATTTTTCTCTAAGAGCCATCTTGGTTTTGTCTGGTTGTAAATGACCATAAAGTTCTCGAAGAAGGAGAAGATTTTTTTAGGTAGGAACAGAGACGTACTAAAATCTTCATAAACCCACACATGCCATAATGAGCACAGGGACACAGACACAGACACACAGATACACACAACACACACACACACACACACACCACACACACACACACACCACACACACACTATGTTGTGTGTATATGTGTGTGTGTGGTGTGTGTGTGTGTGGTTTGTGTGTGAGAGAGAGAGAGAGGAGAGAGAGAGAACGAAAAAGAGAGAAGGGGTGGGATGCAGCAGATGGGTGACGGGTGGGTGGGGGGGGTCACTTAATGATGCGTTTCTGAGAGTGTTGCTCAAATTTCCTGACCAACACTGCAGGTGCCTGTATCTCTCGGGCCTGGTTGACGCCGGGATATATTATGAAAGGAAGCGTAGAGTACAGCCCTGTCATGTAGTCTCAGACCGAAATGGAAATCCGTAGCATCATCTTAATCATCCTCATTCTCATCGATCAGCATAAAAAAAAAAAAGTCTCAATTTCTGTGGCCCTTCATGCCCTGCTCTCATGGTGACCTCAGTTTCGATGTCCTCTCCACGTCTGTGGCCTTGGTTTGGTTCCGTCGGGGTCACCGGTATCGGCGGTCCATGGGGCTGTCGTTGGACGGACGTGGTGGCGCCCTCCGGAGGGAGAGCTCACTCGCGCCGGGCTCCGCGACTAAGCAATTATTGTCGTCAGTAGGGGGCTTAGTAGGTGGTGTCCCTGCCTGTGGACAGGGGGTGTCGGAATGAGCGGCGTGGTGCACTGCCTCTGAGAAGGCGCAGAGGTTTGGGACAAAAAAAAAAAAAAAAATTACCACCCTGCTCTCATCCTAGACTGAACATGACCCTCTTCAAAGCCATTCGACCCAGACCTAAAAGACAGAGTGACTGACTGACCGACTCGACAGACAGAACAACAGTTATCAAAGGATCAGAGAGAGAGGGCGAGCAATGGCCTCAGATACAAGAAGAGATAGCTGAGAACGAGGGTGGGTCGGGAGAGATGGGAAGAGAAGAGAAGTCTATAGAGAGAGAGAGATCGAGTCAGACAGAACTAGATAGAGTTTTGATGAAGAAAGAGTGAGCGATGTGGTGTATATATATATTATTGTGTGACTGGGGGTGGACTTTGAGGGAGGGCAAGGACACAATCAGACGATGAGTACCAACGCCCGAATACAGATCCACTTGTTCCGGAAAAGTATTCTGCGGTTTAGAAAAAAAAAATAAGCATAAAAGGCATGAACGAAAACTTTTTTTAGATAAAGAAAACGGAAAGAAAGCACCATCCTGACCTTCTCCCAGACAGTCAATCAAACTCCCTTCAGCACTATAGATCCGGTCCTATAATGCAACTTGCTCATTTCGTGGATCCCATAGCCTTCATTCGCACGGTGAGCAACGTCGCAAAATCCGCCGTTTTTGCCCCTAACCCGCTTCCGTTGGGGTTGGACAAGAACGGTCGATAGCCACGTGTGGACAGACGTGGCGAGTCATCTGAAGGACGTTTTCTACGCGTTAGGGAACAAGTAAAGTACGGATGGTATGCGATACAAGTGTCGTCCGATAACTGACGACAACCTGGACATCACCCCCCGCACCACACTGAACCATTTTTTTTTTTTTTTCGGAAATACTTTTTTTTTCCTGCGAACCCCACGAGGTCTGCGACCGAAGTAGGAACTGTTCTTTCGTCGGTTTTTTGTGCCGGTTCTTGGGTTGCGCGTTGCTGGGACGACGGAAAGCGAGTTGAGAAAACTCCGACGCTTCCATAAAACGCACACAAACACCTCCTGGATAGCACAGGAGGAGCGAGATTGCAGCAGAGGTGAGTAGAGAGAGATGTCCCGAAAAGAGAGAAGAGAGCCCAGAAGAGAGAGAGAGAGAGAGACAGAGTCACCGCGGTGCATTGTCTGACCCCCCCGCGGGGCGGCTGGCCCGCCCATTCCCACCCTGACTGGCGTCGCTCCCAGTGGAGTGCTCCGGAGCGTCGGTGGTGAGTTACAACGCAATCCCGACTACGAGCCTGTTGGATTCATATTGAGTTTGGTACAAGGCTGAACAAAAAAATGGCAGCTGATAGGCGTAACAACAGAGTCAGGAGAAAGAGAGAGAGAGGACGGAGTAGCAGGAAGAGGTAGAGAGAAGAGAGAGAGATGAGAGGAAAGGAAGAAAGAGAATGAGAGATAGACAGTTCACACAGCTCGA
>JADBJO010006218.1:81233-88733 GCA_016801955.1 Conus betulinus
TCGTCCCCTACCGGAGACCTGTCGGTAGAAAGCCGGTCTGCTTTGTGATATGATCCGACACGGCGGCGAATGAGCAACGTCTGTGGGGCTGATCGTCATTATTCCAACGGCAGTTTTGGTTTTGGCAGGCAGGCAGGGCAGGCAGGCAGTCAGGCAGGCAGGCGGCCAGACAGACACAGTGGAAGGCAGAGAGACACAGTGGAAGGCATGCACAGTGGAAGGCAGACACAGTGGAAGGCAGACACAGGGGAAGGCAGACACAGTGAAGACAGCACAGTGACAGACAGAAGACAGGCACAGTGACAGACAGACACAGTGGAAGACAGACACACAGTGAAAGACAGACACAGTGACAGACAGGCACAGTGACAGACAGACACAGAGACAGAAAGACACAGTGGAAGACAAACACAGTGGAAAACAGACACAGTAAAGACACTGTGACAGACAGACACATTGAAGACAACAGACACAGTGACAGAGTGACACAAAGTGACAAAGACACAGTGGAAGACAGACACAGTGACAGACACAGACACACAGTACAGACACAGTGACAGACAGACACAGGGACAGACAGATGGATGGAGTGATGCACAGTGACTGAACACGGCCCAGACATCTGGTGGTGAAGAACAGGGTCCGGTGGACAGACACAGTGACAGACAGACACAGTGACAGACAGACACAGGACAGACAGATGGAGAGAGGATGCACAGTGGCTGAACACGGCCCTCTTCATCTGGTGGTGAAGAACCCGGGGGTCCGGAATGGAAGCCAAGTTTGAGAGAGAGAGAGAGAGAGAGAGAGATGGGGAGAGAGAGAGGGAGAGAGAGCGAGGGAGAGATCAGAGAGTGAGAGATGTGGAGTAGAGAGAGTCGTCGTTACTGCCACTCGATCAACGGTGCATGTAGACCTCTCGACGCCCTACTTCAAGGGGAAATATGGGCAGTGGCTTTGAAGCAACCAGCGTACTCCCTCCTCATAGGGAACACAGTCTGCCTGGAGGACGGTAGGAGTTTCTCTATATCTACCGAGTAACCTCCAGAGGCGTTCGTCGCCGCCACCACTCGGGCACAGACAGAGAGAGAAAAGCAGGGTCTAAAGCCCTTGTTAAAGCCCGTGCCTTCACACGACCAGGTCAGCTTAGAACCTTCGGCGATCAACGGACTACAAAGTAAAGACCCCCACACTGAACAAGATAAGACAACTCGTGCGAAAGTCTACTCGTGAGCGACTAATGGAAAGGTCAAGTTTGTCCAGCAAGAGGGACTTCTACACCGGCAGTTCTCTTCAGCCGCCACTACGGTCACCCAGCTGGTAGTACCAGAAGCGCTTCGACAGACAGTGTTGCGTCTGGGGCATGACCCGACCATGGCGGACACCTGGGAACAAGACGCACTCTGGAGCGGATTCAGCAAGCCTTCTACTGGCCTGGGATGACTCAGGATGTCAGGAGATACCGTCGAACACTGTGACCACGCCCAAGGGACGGCATACCAAGGTGCCTCTAGGCACAGTCCTTTGGTAGGAACTCCCTTCGAGAAGGTCGGTGTGGACCTTATCGGCCCCATTGGTCCCAGCGTCAGACCGTGGACACCGTTTCGTATTGGTTATGGTCGACTACGCCACTCGGTATCCTGAGGCCACGCCCCTCAAGAAAATAGATGCTGCAACCGTAGCTGAAGCACTATGGGAAATGTGGACAAGGACAGGTGTGCCAGGGAGTGTCCTATCGGATCAAGGAACTCAGTTTCTATTGACGTAATGGATGAAGTGTACCGTTTGCTGCAAAATCCACAGGGAGACAGCTACACCGTACCATGCACAGGCAAACGGGCTAGTGGAACGCTTCAATGGGACCCTCAAACAGATGATTAAGAAATTGGCTTAAGAAAACCCCGTGATTGGGACAGATTCCTGCCCGGCGTTTTATTACCTACAGAGAAGTGCCCCAAGAGAGTATGGGATTCTCTCCCTTCGAGCTACTCTACGGGAGGGACTGTTTAAAGGCCCATGGTAGTGCTACGTCAGCAGTGGACCCAGGAGCAGGCCAATCAAGAGCTGCGGACTCAAGCTGAGCATGTGCTGGATCTGAAGGAGAGGATGGCAGTTACATGCAAACTAGCACACCAAAATCTGGCCCATGCTCAGAAACGATATAAACAGTACTACGACCAGAAGGCCAGGCAAAAATGGTTTGAACCAGACGATGAAGTGCTACTTCTTCTACCCCTACACCATAATAATAAACTACAGTTGTCCTGCCAGGGACCTTTCAGAATCTTGAGGAGAGTTGGGGACTGGGGCTATGTTGTCCTCGTCAAGGGGAAAGAGAAACTCATACATGCCAACCTCTTCAAGAGGTATGAAAGAAGGGAGTCATGCAATGCTGGATTTACGCCCGTGGTAATAGAAGAAAAGTAGTGAAACTCCGCCCTTGACCTTCGACATCCCATGTGTGGCGACTCAGCCCAGTGAAACCTGGAAAGACGTCCAGGTCGCGCAAGACCTACCTGAGGAGCACCAAGCTGCAGAAAGAATGTTGTGCCAGAGTATGCCGATATTTTGACTGACGTACCACTACGTTGCAACCTGGGAAACTGTGCTCTGGTTCTCACTCAGAAAGAACCCATTCGAGTAAAACAGTACCCACTACCCCTGTCGCAGTCCGTTGCCATCAAGGCTGAAATTCAGGACATGTTGCAAATGGACGTCATCGAACGTTGCAGTTCCCCTTACTCCTCGCCTATTCTTCTGGTCAAGAAACCTGATGGCCGGATGAGGTTTTGCGTGGACTTCCGAAGGTTGAATCGAATCCTCAAGTTCGACGCAGAGCCAATGCCAGACATGGGAAAGATCTTCGCTCAGTTGGCCAAGGCCCAGTACTTCAGCAAACTTGACTTGGCGAAAGGCTACTGGCAGATACCAATGGATCCTGCTGACAAGGAGAAAACCGCATTTATTACGCCTGAGGGTCAATTTCAGTTCAGGGCTATGCCGTTTGGACTCAAGACTGCAGGTGCAGTGTTTAGACGTATCATCATGCGGCTCATGTTACAGCCACTGGAAATGAATGAAGCTCATAACTTCATCGATGATCTTCTTTTGGCAACTATAACATGGGAGGAACATCTGCGCTTGCTAAGGAAACTCTTCCAAGCGTCTTCAAGAAGTGCAACTCACCGCACACTCTACAAGGTGCAGGATAGGGGAGTCAGAGGTGCCGTTCTTGGGTCATGTTGTGGGCAGGGGGTACCTTCTGCCAGAGCCCGACAAGGTACGAAGAATCGAGGACGCTCAGCCACCCAAGACTAAGAAGGAGCTCCGTTCATTCCTGGCCTGGTCGGATATTACAGAAAAATTGGTGCCCCACTCTGCAGAGACAACAAAGCCCCTTACCGACAAAACCTCTGCTCGAAAACCCGAGAATCTGGATTGGAAGGAGGAAGACGTGAAGGCTTTCAGGGGAGCTGAAGGACGCTATATCCAGACCGCCAGTGCTCCAGCTTGCAGACCCTAACACCACTTTCGTGCTCCGCACAGATGCGTCCAGGATTGGGCTCGGGGCTACTCTCCTCCACGACCAAGGTCGAGGTCTGCTTCCCATATCCTATGCCAGCAAAAAGTTGACGGGAGCAGAATTTAACTACCACACCATCGAGTTGGAGTGTCTGGCCGTGGTGTGGGCCGTCCGCTGCTTCTATCCGTACCTCTGCGGCAAGGAGTTTCATTCTAGAGGCAGACCACCATCCGCTGGCCTACCTGCACAGAATTCGTCCAGTGAGTCGTCGACTGATGGGCCTGGGCGGTCGAGTTTCAAAGTCACGCCTTCACATTCCGACATATTTCTGGGAAAGGAACAATGTGGAGGCAGACTTCATGAGTCGAATGCATTGAGGATTTTTCACCTGCACTCTGAAATTGACCAAGGTTTCACCCAGTGTTCATTTGTGTTCGTTTGACCTCTCTGCATGCCTAGAAACCAGTGGTGCTGGAAGGCTGCAGGGGACTGTGCCTCAGTGGCACAGACCTTTTGGGTGGGGGGTGTTGTCACGGACGGACAGCCCTCCAACCCACTTTCAATGTGTTTATGTAAATTTGTTAGTTTGTTACCATCTTATTTGTGTGTAAAAGAGGGGTGGGCGGTTGTGTGTTGTCAAGTTGTCCACTTTTCAGGGAGAAAAGGGTGCCCGTCCGTGTGGTTTGCATGCATCCTTTTGCACCGCATGAACATCTTTTTTTTTTGTGTGCGATACTCGGGTAGGTGTGGAAACCCGTGGAGAGCTCACTGAGTCGTTGGGAGTTATTCCTCTTTGACTGGCAGATGGCGCTTGGGAAAAGTTCTTATTTCACTCGGATTGGAGCCATGACTGGAGAGACCACACGTTTTCTTTGGTG
This sequence comes from Conus betulinus, assembly GCA_016801955.1. NCBI lineage: Eukaryota > Metazoa > Mollusca > Gastropoda > Neogastropoda > Conidae > Conus > Conus betulinus. Next base: position 85,635 of record JADBJO010006218.1, read on the forward strand.
CGGCGGCGTTTTATAACTTTTGACGAAGGCCACTGATCTACCTGACGGTGGTAGTCTTATAGGTTGAAAGAGAGGAATCCCTAGTCCTGCCCATCCAGTCTATACCTTAACCCTCTTCGCTGGGGGTGACCAGCCGTCGACCGTCCCATGGTGAAGGGCTGCTGGTGCTGTTGGTCCCGGGGTCCCGGGTAGTCTTTTCGCTGAGGATCAGCCTGCCGGCCCACCTTTTCCCCTCCTTTCCACCCGCCGTTCTGGGTGGGGTTTGATTGGGCATCGTGTCAGGTGGCACGGCCCAGACGCCCTTTTCATCGCAGGGCGCCCCAGTCTGAAGCTGTCTGAAGGAGGAGCGGGACGCTGACTGAGGTGCTGAGAGCGAGGCCAGAACGCCAGTCCTGAGATTACACTCTTTGGATCCTGAGGGTATCGACGACTGCTCTGGGTGCACCCGGTGTGTCCCTGCTCGGACAGTGAATCTCTTCTCTTCTTTAAGTTAAGTTTTGTTTCTGGCTGTGTATGGGTGGTGTTTGGTGATGCCTGACGTGTGGGAGACGCTCTGTAGGGCTGAGATAGTGTGTGTGTGAGTGTGCATGTGTGAACACATGGAAAATGTACATGAAGTGTATAAGTGTGTGAAAGTTGGTGAAAGTGCTTGTGTAGCTGGGGTAAGCCTTATTTTGTCTTTCATTTAATTGTTTCTCCCCTGTTCTTTCTTCTTTCTTTATTTTGGGATAGATCAGTGTTTAGAGTCTAAACTTAGCTGTTCCCTGGGTCAGGGCGGGGATCTTTTATTGGGTTATTTTGCCCATTAAGTAGATATTTTCTTTTAGGTGTCTGTCCTCTTCTGTTTTCCTTCTTTTCCAATTTATCACTCTCTGTCCTCCCTCTTCCTGATAGGCGTCCCTCCCCCATTAGGTGTGAATGAGATGTGTTTTCTTTAATTTAATGAATGTTATTTTTGTTATTTTCTGTTTTTCCACGAGTGGTTGTGCCCTGTGTTTACCTCTTCCTTCCGCCTGACATCCTTGATTCAAGGGACTGAAGTTTCACAGCGAGAGAGAGAGATGAGAAGAGAGCTGAGAGTTGAGCGAGAGATGGAGGAGAGATGAGAGAGGGGGAGAGGTGAGAAGATGGATGTGAGAGGGTTTTGGAGAGGAGAGGGGGGAGGGGTTCAAGAGGACCTTGAGGGAGTTCCGAGAGAGAGAGGGGCGGAGGGAGGAGAGAAGAGGCGGAGGAGGAGGAGGAGGTGAGTGGGGGAGAGAGGCGAGAGAGAGGGGGGAACGAGAGAGGGGAGAGGAGAGGAGAGAGATGAGAGAGGAGAGAAGCTGCGAGAGATGAGACAGGAGAGAAGGAGGGAGAGAGAGAGGAGGGGGAGAGGAGTCTGAGATAGGGAGGGATGAGGGAGAGGAGGAGAGAGAGAGAGAGGGAGGAGAGAGGGGGGCGAGAGGGGAGAGAGAGAGGGAGAGAGAGCGGAGAGAGGGAGGGAGGAGATGGGCAGAATTAAGAGATGAGGGAGATTAGAGAGGGGGACGAGAGGAGACCCCGAGGGAGGGAGAGGAGCGGAGAGGGATTGGAGCGAGAGGGAGGGAGAGCGAGGAGGAGGAGAGGTGGGAGGGAGAGAGGGAGGAGAGAGAGAGAGGTGGGAGGGAGAGAGGAGAGAGAGGGGAGATGAAGAGACAGAAGCGAGAGGTGGAGACAGAGAGAAGAGGAGAAGGGGAGAGAGAGAGAGACATGAACGAGAAGAAAGGGAGAGAGACAGAGACAAGAGAGAGGCAGACCAGACAGATAGAGAGAGACACACAGAGAGAGAGAGAGAGAGAGGAGGCGAGAGAGAGAGAGAGAGAGGAGAGAGAGGAGAGAGAAGAGAGACAGAGAGAGAGAGAAGAGAGAGAGAGAGAATGACTGAATGATGACGATGAATGATTACTGAGATAGCTTACAAAGTCCATTTCAAAGGGAAGTGGGGAAGGGGGGTGTTCACGAATTGACTGTCAAAGAATAAATACAAACTGTACATCTCTGGGGAAAAAAAAAAAAAAAACAAACAACCAAACAAAAAAAAAAAAAAAAAAAACCAGACCGCACGAGGAAACCAGACCGCGGAAGAAATGTTCACACAATCCGACCGTCAATGCAACTGGAAACACATCCATCCACAGTCATTACAATTTCGGTGTGTAACAGCTGTGCTGTCGCTAGAAGTCGCCTGAACGTGGTCCCTGTGAGGACACAGAGAGAGGAGAGAGAGAGAGAGAGAGAGAGAGAGAGAGAGAGAGAAGAGAGAGAGACCCAGGAGAGACAGGAGAGAGAGAGAGAGAGAGACAGACAGACAGACAGACAAACAGACAGACACAGAGACAGAGACAGAGACAGACAGACAGACAGAGACAGGCAGTCAGACAGACAGTCAGACACAGAGATAGACTGAGTCAGAGACAGTGGGAGACAGAAGAAAGAGACAAACGGCGAGACAGACGGACAGAGAGAGAGAGAGAGGGGGGGGTGGGGGTGGGGGTGGGGGGGCGGAGCTACAGACAGGTGTGGGTGTGGGCGTGGGGGTGGGGGTGGGGGATAAAGGAAAAAAGAAAGCTGACCAATAACGGCATTATCAATGACGAAAATAATCTTCACAACAACAACAAGAACAACAACGATAACAACAACAATAGCAATGCTAGTAACAACAACAACAACAACAACAATAATAGTAACAATAATGTTAATAATAATGATAAATAATGGGTGTAAAATGCAACACACGACAGGAGTGCATCAATATGTCCCTGTGGGAAAAACGCATGCTGCGGCCAAACGATGATGTCGGCGTGATGACGGATGCGGATATAGAATAAATAATGGCTAAACAAGCAAGCAAACAAACAAAAGATAACATTCGAAAATTAAAAACAAGAGACAAACAAAGAACCAAAACCGCTGAGAGTTGTCGACCACGGCAGAAGGGCAGAAAGTCGGGGGAACCAGATGGTGGCGCTATGATCTTGCACAATAACCTCCCTTCGTTGGACCGACTCGGTCCGAACATTGTCTGGGGATCCTTGTTCAGCGTATGAATTGTGCAAAAAATGACCAAGTCCATTGTGT
>JADBJO010006218.1:94344-106844 GCA_016801955.1 Conus betulinus
CAGTCCACTTTCACATGCGACGTTTTTGTTTTATCGTCCCTACGAGAAACATGTCTGTCGCTCGTAGAGAGTAATCGGCTTTTCACACTGAGGTGGCCATACTGGTAAGAATCAACACGCATCTTCTCTCTCTCTCTCTTCTCTCTCTCTCTCTCTCTCTCTCTCTCTCTCTCTCTCTCTCTCATACCACAACACACACAAACACACACACACAACACACAAACACACACACACACGCACACAAACACACACAACGCACGCAGGACCACACATACACACACACGCACGCACGCACAACGCACTCACATACGCGCGCGCACGCACACACGCACATGCAACAACACAAACACACACACACACCACACACACACACACCACAGAGAGAGAGAGAGAGGAGAGAGAGAGAGAGAGAGAGAGAGGAGAGGATGAGAGAGAGAGAGAGAGAGAACTGTACAGCAAAAAAAAAGTTTCACACACCACACACACACACACACACACACACACACACACACACACACACACACACACACATGTTGCGCGTGTACGCTTTCTTTTTCTTTTCCCTCTCAAATGAGTCTTTTACTCGGGGTCTAAGTGGGAACTGTCTAAAGAAGCGGTGTTTTCAGTGGATATTGAACGTGTTTTATTACCTTCGTTATTTGTGCCCAGACCACACATCACGTCGACATGAAAAGGTATTCAAACAATGTAACATGTTGATATTGTGATAACAAACGTTCTTTCTGCACTACCTCCAGTATATACCACCATTATCACATAGGTCTAGACAATGCAAGCAGGCAGTCTACACATATAATGAACTCTTTGGACGCTGTTGCTTTCGTTGTAAACAGAGGTTTCAGCTTCACAGCTTCATGACTCCACACGGCTCTGTCTGGGTAACCACCTTATCATCATCATCTGTGTGTGTGTGTGTGTGTGTGTGCGTGTGCGTGTGTGCGTGCGTGCGTGCGTGTGTGTGTGTGTGTGTGTGTGTGTGTGTGTGTGTGTGTGTGTGTGTGGTGTGTGTGCGCGCGTGCGTGCGTGCGTGCGTGTGCATGCGTGCGTGCGTGTGTGTGTGTTGTGTGTGTGTGTGTGTGTGTGTGTGTGAAACTTTTTTTTTTGCTGTACAGTTCTCTCTCTCTCTCTCTCTCTCTCTCTCTCTCTCTCCTCTCTCTCTCTCTCTCTCTCTCTCTCTCTCTCTCTCTCTCTGTGCGTGCGTGCTGTGTGTGTGGTGTGTGTGTGTGTGTGTGTGTGTGTGTGTGTGTGTGTGTGTGCGTGCGTGCGTGTGTGTGTGTGTGTGGTGTGTGTGTGTGTGTGTGGTGTGTGTGTGTGTGAGCGCGCGCTCGCGCGCTTGTGTACATGCAAACGCACATATAACGAAAATAAATGCAATGGACTTATAAACTATTTCCAATATTTCGGCCTGTAACAGGTCGTCCTCAGTCTTCCTTTAATAACAAGCCAGCAAAGTTGTGCTGTCACAGGTGTGTGTTAATTTCATCATGTACTAGAGAGAGAGAGAGAGAGAGAGAGAGAGAGAGAGAGAGAGAGAGAGGAGAGAGAGAGAGAGAGAGAGAGAGAGAGAGAAAGAAAAGAAAAAAGAAAAAGAAAGAACTGTGTAAAACATTCCACATTCTATTTCAAACAAACTCTGAATAATAATAATATATAAAAAAAATAAAAATAGGTATCTTAAACCATCTGCCATGGCGAACTGGTTAGCGTCGGGGACTCCTGGCCAGGAGATCGAGGGATCAATTCCCATCAGAACCATGTGGGTTTTTTCTACGCTGATAGGCTACTACCCAGAGTTGAGTTTGCTGCGTGGGAAAAATGGGACCATACAATTGACTTTCATCCACCTCTGTGAGTGTTGCACAAATTTCCCTTACCAACATTGCAGGTGTCTTTATCTCTCGGGCCTGAGTGATGCTGGGATATGTTTTGAAAGTAAGTGTAGAGTACAAACCAGGTCACGCAGGCTCAGACGGAATGGGGAATCGGTAGCATCATGTTTAAACACCCCCCTCCTCATTGATCAGCATTTAAAAAAAAAAAAAAAAAAAACACAACAAAAAAAAAAAAAAAAAAAAAGAAAAAACGAAAAAAAAGTTTCAAAATCAGTGCCCCTTCATGCTCTGCTCATCAGTTTCGATGTCCTTACTGCGTCCATGGCTTTGGTTTAATTTCGTCGGGATGACTGGTATCGTCAAATTCATGGAGGCTCTCGTTGGATAAACGTGGTGGCGCAACAAAGCATTTATTGTTGTCAGTAGGGGGCTTAGTAGGCGGTGTCCTGCATATGTTGGAACAGAACAGGCGCCACTGAACACCACCGAAACGACCTAGCTGCGGGGCAGTGCCTTCTCCGGTGGGTTACCTCATGACGACCTGACGTAGGCTGCTCTCTGTGGATTACCGGTGCCGGAGCTGCGGCGGTATGGCTCTGGATGTGGTTGTGAACGGACGGTCTCGGAATGAGCGATGTGGGAGCAATGCCACTGAGGTAGCACTGACGATGGAACAGTATAAAAAGAAAGAAAAACAGAAAAAAAAAAAAGAAAGAAAAAAAAAAAGTATTACAGGGACACAACTATTACATTTTGGAATGGATCTGTAACGAAGGTGTAGATTAAAAATCAGATCGATGATCTGTCCTGCAAGATTACGCTGAAAGCACAGAACCAAATTCGAACCAGAGATGAGGGGGTTCGGTGGGGAGGGGGTGGGGGGGGGGGGGGGGGGGGGGGGGGGATAGCTCAGTTGGTAGAACCCTGGACCCGTAATCCAAAGGTTGCGGGTTCAAATCGCCGCTGGGCCGTTTCAGTACAGGGGGATTATTCCCTCGGAGTTAACATTAGTTCTGAATCCATTTCCCATGCAGTCCTTCGAATGAGACTATAAACCAAGTTCCGTGTGTATAACGTCTTGCACACACGTAAAAATCCCATCACCAACTTTCGGAAGAGAGGGCCAGTTTGGCGTTGGTGTGGATGACACGTTACACATAGCGTTTGGGGGTTTCTTTCTTTCTTTGTTTTTCTTTCTGTCATTCTGTCTTTCTGTCTGTACGTCTGTCTTTTTTTTGCCTGTTTTTTTTCTTTATTTTTATTTCATTCCTTCTGCCTGTCTGTCTGGCTGTCTTGGCTTTTCTTCTTCTCTCTTCTTTTTTCTTCTCTTCTTTCTTTCTTGCTTTCTGTCTGTCTTTCTTTCATTTGTAATCAAACTCCGACAGACGTAACTGTAGGATGTACACAGGATTAATCAATTTGATCGGTTGACATTGAGTATGCATCCTTTCACGGTAGGACTTTTTTACTTGGTAGTGGGAGCAACTCCGTGACGTCTGGAGACAGACACAAGATGTCTGGCATTCGTTGCCAGGAAAAAGTCACACACACACACACACACACACACACACACACACACACACACACACACACACACACACACACACAACCATGCACACACATGCACATGCACATGCTTGTGGTCATACACACACACACACACGCACTCGCACACACACACACACACACACACACACACACACACACACACACACACACACACGTGCGCGCGCGCACATCTTCTTTCTTACTTTCTTTCTTCATTTCTTTTCTTTTCTTTTGTCTGTCTTCTTTCTCATTTTATCTTTCTTTTTCTTTAGTTCTCCTAAATTTATATCGGACGCATGGCACGACAGGTAAAGTAATGTTGCTTATAGCCCAGTCGACCGCAAAGGGCCCTATCAGGTCTGCCAATAGCAGGACACATTACCTACAAGTTCATGCATCACCTTCAAGAGGTCCTGCCAGGCTAGCCGATTAAACCTACATTTTGACTCTTCCTCTTCACCATACATTTTTTTTCTCCACATGACTTTTTTCTGGTAAATAATACCGATGATTCATTCTTATACTGGAGAGGTTGGGGGGGAGGGGGGTGTAGGGAGGGGTAGGTGGGGATGCAGTCATCTGCTTTTGATGAGTGCATCTATAAACGAGAATATCATATAAATAGTTCTCTGCACGCACAGAAGGCTTCATAGAGACTGCACGGGCCATTGCTGTACACTGTATCGCTACTCACAGCTCTCCTGGGTCGCCTGTTGTTCCCGTTTGTCATCAAGGTAAGGCCAGAGGCAGGCAAGCATTCACTGAGTACTTTGGGTTTGCTGCACGACGGTCTGTCTCTACATGCACACTCGCCTGTAAAGACAATCAAGCACCCCGCACGCTACCACACGTCCGACTCCTTTCTTTCAATGAAACAACTCAGAATATGGTTTTAAAGTGTTTCCTCGGTAAAACCAGAAGAAGAAGAAGAAGAAGAAGATGAAGATGAAGAAGAAGAAGATTTTTTTTTTTAATTTGTGACACACTTCCTTTTGACGCGTGGGGATTTTGATAGTTTATTTTTTTTTGGCCAATATCTATCTATCTATCTATCTATCTATCTATCTATCTATCTATCTATCTATCTATCTATCTATATATATATATATATATATATATATATATATATATATATATATATATATATATATATATATATATGCATTGTCTGCCAGGAACACCTTGTAGAGACAACCACATTCCAAAACCAGCAAACAAATGAGACATTCCACATAAGACACAGACTCACATGCAACAGCTCCAACGTCATCTACATCCTCTTCTGCAACACATGCAACAACACACAGTATGTCCGGGAAACTAAGTACACTCTGAAAATGAGGTTCTACTTTACACAGATCAAACATCAACAAAAAGGCAAACACGCTAGTCGCTCAACACTTTAACAAACCGAACCACACACTGCAGAACCGTAGAAAGGATTCACACAAACGATACAGAAAGACGAAAACAGCTTGAACGATTCTGGATCTTCAAGCTAAAAATTCTGGCACCATGTCGGCTCAATGTTTTGATGTGACAAGAACACACAATTTCGTCATCAATTGACGTAAAACTAACTGATAAGACATAATGACGTTGCGTTTGTTTACAAAGGATGAACTCCTGCTGAAGAAGGATAAGTAGCCGAAATACAGATTTGTTGTTTACCTCATTGTTTCATTACTTATATATATATATATATATACATACATACATACATATATAGAGAGAGAGAGAGAGAGAGAGAGTCAGACAGACAGACAGACAGAGACAGAGAGAGAGAGAGAGAGAGAGAGAGAGAGAGAGAGAGAGAGAGAGAGAGAGAGAGAGAGAGAGAGAGAGAGAGAGAGTTTATTCAACAACATCCCAAAAACATTAGTAGCAGACCTTGTTTTCAATTCATACGTTCGTTGTGCGCAGTTCATTTATTTTCACTTTCTGTTAGGTCACACAGATGCCGAACCTTCCCAACACAAACAAATCACTGATCCCAATTCTTACCAATCAAAATACTTCAAGATCAAAATCCTTTTAGCAGAAGACATCATCATCCCAAGGGCCAAGAAGGGGCTGTCAGGGTTCCCCTACAGGGTGCTTGCCCTACAAAGACAGACAATCTGTTAGTGAACTAAACGAAGTACTAACTAGATGGTGCTTGCCCCTAGAAAGACAAGACAATCTGTTAGTAAACTAAATGAAGTATTAACTAGATGGGTGCCTGCCCCTAGAAAGACAAGACACTCTGGTACTGAACTAAACGAACTACTAACTAGATGGTGCCTGACCCTAGAAAGACAAGACACTCTGGTAGTGAACTAAAGGAAGTACTAACTAGATGATTGTTGCCCCTAGAAAGACAAGACACTCTGGTAGTGAACTAAACGAAGTACTAACCAGATGGTGCTTGCCGCTAGAAAGACAAGACATTCTGGTAGTAAATTAACTGAAGTACTAACTAGATGGTGCTTCCCCCTTAGACAGACAAGACATTCTGGTTGTGAACTAACCGAAGTGCTAAGTAGATGGTGCTTGCCCCTAGAAAGACAAGACATTCTGGTAGTGAATTAAACGAAGTACTACTAGATGGTGCTTGCCCCTAGAAGACAAGACACTCTGGTAGTGATCTAAATAAAGTACTAACTAGATGGTGCTTGCCCCTAGAAAGACAAGACACTCTGGTAGTGAACAAATGAAGTACTAACTAGATGGTGCTTGCCCCTAGAAAGACAAGACACTCTGCTAGCGAACTAAATGAAGTACTAACTAGATTATGCTTGCCCCTAGAAAGACAAGACACGCTGGTAGCAAAATAAATGAAGCACTAACTAGATTGTGCTTGACCCTAGAAAGACAAGACACTCCGGTAGCGAACTAAATGAAGCACTAACTAGATGGTGCTTGCCCCTAGAAAGACAAGACACTCTGGTAGCGAACTAAATGAAGTACTAACTAGATGGTGCTTGCCCCTAGAGAGACAAGACACTCTGGTAGCGAAATAAATGAAGCACTTACTTGATGGTGCTTGCCCCTACAAAGACAAGACACTCTGCTAGCGAACTAAATGAAGCACTAACTAGATGGTGCTTTGCCCTAGATGGTGTTTGCCCCTAGAAAGACAAGACACACTCTGGTAGCGAACTAAATGATGTACTAACTATATAGTGCTTGTCCCTTGAGAAAGACGAGACACTCTGGTAGTTAACTAAATGAAGTACGAACTAGATGGTGCTTGCCCCTAGAAAGACAAGACACTCTGGTAACGAACTAAATGAAGTACTAACTAGATGGTGCTGCCCCCCTAGAAAGACGAGACACTCTGATAGCGAACTAAATGAAGTACTATCAAGAAGGTGCTTGCCCCTAGAAAGACAAGACACTCTGGTAGCGAACTAAATGAAGTGCTATCTAGATTGTGCTTATCCCTAGAAAGACAAGACACTCTGATCGTGAACTAAACGAAGTACAAACTAGATTATGCTTGCCCCTAGAAAGAAAAGACACTCTGGTAGTGAACTAAACGATGTACTAACTAGATTGTGCTTGCCCATAGAAAGACAAGTCACCCTGGTAATGTACTAAATGATATACTAACTAGATGGTGCTTGCCCCTAGAAAGACAAGACAGTCTGGTAGTGAACTAAATGAACTACTAACTAGATGGTGCTTACCCCTAGAAAGACAAGACACTCTGTTAGTGAACTAAATGAAGTACTTACGTGATCACAGGGTCAAAAAGGGAGCATTTGGGAATAATTCCGATCACGATCGAAATGAAGAATAAACAATTTCATAATTTAAAACTGGGATAAAAGCTATTATTGAAAATGATATATGTTGACACTTCCCATACCCACCCTAGAATCGACAATATTCAGGCGTACAAAAACAGCAGAAAGTTTAGCTCCAGTATTTGCAAGTTTTTTCCTTCTTTCTCTTCTTTTCCTCCCTGCTACTTCTTTCTCTCTCTCTCTGTCTCTCTCTCTCTCTCTCTCTCTCTCTCTCTTCCACTGCAAGAGGAGTAAAACACCCTATGTAGGTGAGTTGTCAATGCTAATTCAAAAATAAAAACAAGCCCCTCCCCCCCTTTTTTTTCTTCAGGGGGAGCATTGACTGTTCCAGCGTGAAAGCAGTGCACCTAAAACAAGGAAACACCCCCCCCCCGTTGTGTTGGATGATCTTCTAATCTTTGATGGGCTTTTATTCATAAAAAAAAAAAGTTCCTTTCCATGTATGGATGAAGCAAACAGATTCGAATAGTTGCGATTATGTAGAAATAAATAGTCAAGGTAATGTTGAGAAGAATGGAAGAGATAAAGTGGGAAAAAATAAACAGAGAACATGTTCAAATCCTTTTCAGTGGGCATTTTTCAATCTAACCAGCTGCAGCAGAGCTCACCGTCAAAAATGTCAGAAATTAGGTTCCATCTAGGGTACTAACATCGTCTTGATAGGGGCCATATATCAACCGTTGTTAGTGTGAAGGTACAGTCAACCTGAATGTGTTCATGAGATTGTTTCTTTTTTTTAATTCACGTCTAGTGTGCTGATATAGTAAAGTTGCATATGCAATCAACAACTTCCTATCCGAATGAAATATACCCCGTAGCATCAGATGTACTGTGACTCTTTGTACACAAATATGTCAATACAAAAATGAATCGAAGTGTATCCTTTTGAACACACACACACACACACACACACACACACACACACGACACAGACACAAAAATCTTGAAAATGAAAACAAGAAAAGCGACGAAACAAGAATCGAAAATCCTCCGACGAGCTGACCAACAAACTCAGACGGAAGACTGGCCTGCACTGGGAACGGACACAGTCGATCGCGAGAAACGTACGATCTCTACATCCACTGATGCTCCTGACCTGATAAATGAGGTCAGTGAATGAAAAAATAATTCTTGTTTTGAATCAAAAGATCGATTCATTGAAAGAAAAAATCGAAAAACAAAATGACAATGCTACGCAAATGAAAATCAGCACATGTTCCAAAACCTATGAAAATGTTCAAAGCGTGAATGAAAACAAGACTGAAATGAAAGATAGCTTGACTTACGCAAAAGTTACCGCTAAAAAATGCTACCTCTTCCTCTGGCCTGTGTAAAATCACAAATGAAACGACTGCAAGGGGAAAAAAAAAAAATAAAAACAAAGGGAACAGCCAATGACGTAACAACTAGTGACGTCAATGATGTACAGCATGAAAAGAACAAAAAGAAAACACCAGAAGGGAAAGCTCATAAAAATAGAGACCTGCCTGCAGTACTTTTACTTCATGATTCCATCCTAAATGGTGTTAGGGGTCAGCAGCTAGGCAGATCCTATGGGTTCAGGACAACATCAAGAAAGACTTACACGGTAAAAGACATTGATCTAAAGTTGTCCTCTGACAGAAATGAATTTGACGCCATTGTCATCCATTGCGGTATAAACGACCTCAAGAACAACGATGCGTCCTCCACCAGCAAACTTTTTGCAGACTCTGTAAAAAATATTGCAAAACAAAACCCCCAAACGAAACTTGTGATAAGCAAAGCATGCCCTGTCCCTGATCCGGAGTTGAATACGAAAAGAGAAATGTTCAATGCTATTCTGAACACAGAGCTTTTCAAAGTTCCCAACGTGTCAATAATTAACCATGAAAATCTCCAGGTTAGTAGCAGAACACTAAGGGATGACATCCACCCGAACCGGAGAGGATCCAGCGTACTTGCGGGGAACCTTGGAAGACATGTCCGCCGACTGTTCTGGGAGATGCCCAAGAACCCTCGAAGGCCTGGTCCACCTCGCCCATATTGGGGATCATTCATCCATCCTCCTTTCTACCCTCGACCCTTTTCCTGCAGAACTTCTACGACCCTCTACAAGAGTGAATGCATGATGTGGGTCTGAATTGACCAGTGAAAACACTATGCCTAGCCAATGAACGGCTGATTGCTAACTAGTGTACAGTTAGATCGCTTTTGTGTTATTCTTCCACTATAAACATGTTAGATAAAGATTTTAAGGTATTTCAATGGAATTGTCGATCCATCATAACAACGCGCTGATCAATTAGTACAACAGCTATCAGAAGAAAAGTATCATTTTAGCTCTACAATCATTGAATGTACGAAGGAAAAAATACCTAAATTGAAAAATTATTATTTTCCCAATAATTCCAAAAAGTAGATAAGCATGAAAAAATAAATGTAGCAATCTATATTCGTGAAGGAGAAAAATATATCATGTACTAGCCCTGCTCCACCAGGCATTCCCGGGTTGCATACGTGTGCAGTAAAGGTACAGGTAAATTACAATGTATTGACAATTGTGTCTGTTTTTTACCACAAGGACCAAATGATATAAATACAGAATGGCTACGAACGATTCAGTTAGATCAGTCAACTAAATATCTAGTCACTGGTGACTTTAATGCCCATTCACCATTCTGGGAAAAAGGATGCCAGGCCATAACCAATAATCGTTTCATCGAAAATGTAGTTGATTCGCCCTTTTATCTTTTAAACGATGGTAACATAACTCGAATTCCTGACAACCCCAAAACACAATCCTAGTGCCATCGATCTAACTTTGATATCCCCAGAGCTAGCTATATATTGTGACTGGCATACTCTTGATGACGCATTAAATAGTGACCATTTACCTATTGTTATCACATTTGAAACTACAGGACCAAAAACAAATGATGTGACTCATGATAAAGTTCCAAAGTATTGTTACAAATTTGCAGATTGGAATAAATTCTCATTCTTATTAAACTCATTTTACGTAGACATGAATAATATAGAAAGCCAAGATGTTGATACTTTATATAAACGATTTCAAAGCACTGTACTATCTGCAGCTAACGATTCGATTCCAGTTGTAAAAAATCTGTAAAATCAAAGAAACATTCGGGTAATGTCTGGTGGAATGAGACTTGTCAAGAGGCTAAAGATGAGAAAAGAAATAAAACAAAAAGATATAAAAGAGAAAAAAGAGATCCAAAGGAAAAGGCAAAAAAACTTATTGAGAAGAAAAGAGCCAAAAACAACCAAAACAGAATTAACGCACAAGCAAAACGAAAATATTGGTCTTCTTTTTGCGAAAATGAGGTGTCAAATTTTAAAGATATTCAAAAAGTTTGGACACAATTGAAAATAATGAAACAAGGAGTTCATCTACCACAGTGTCCAATCAAATTACACAATTCTGAATTCCCATCTAATTTTGATAAAGCAGAAGCCTTTGCTGATCTATTTGCAAAAAAAATAGTAGCATCAATAACTTATCAAAAGAAAATAAAGCTTATCGTGAAAAGGAAGAAAAAAACAAAGAGATGTATGATAGCCCACAAACAAGAGAAGATCACTATCTAAATACTTCTATAACATTACAGGAAGTTAAAGAATGTCTTATAAATTTAAATAAAAATAAATCAGTGGGTTTAGATGGCATTTCCAACGAAATGTTATGTCTCCCAGATAATGTGATATATTTTCTATATCTATTTTTTCAGAAATGTTGGTCTACTAATAAAATGCCTCAAATTTGGAAGCATTCCATCATTGTTCCAATTCACAAGAAAGGGAAGACACTTCAAGACATCAATAGCTATCGTCCAATTGCTTTAATCTAATACATGTAAATTAATGGAAAAGATTGTTTTAAGGAGATTAGTTCATCATTGTACTAAACATAGCATAATACCAATCAATCAAGCTGCATTCCAGGCAGGCAGATCCACAATAGAACATCTAGTGAAACTTACTACGCATGTAAAGCACCAGTTTGCACGTCGAAAAAATATACTTGCAACATTTTTTGACATCAGAAAAGCATACGAACGTGTATGGCACAAGCGACTTTTATACAAAATAAAGAATATTGGTATCAATGGCAACATGTATGATTATATCAAAACCTTCCCTAGATAGTAGGCACATTCAAACTAGGGTTGGAAATACATACTCTAATCCAAGACCTTTACAAATGGGCTTACCTCAAGGATCAGTAATTTCGCCAATATTGTTTAATATTTTAATTTCTGATCTACCCAAAGGCCTTTCTAAAGATACAGAGATAGCCCAATTTGCTGACGATATATGCTTGTGGATGAAAGTGACAATGAAAAGAAATACTCCACTGAGGTCACTAAATATATTAAAAATTAAATACCAACATGAACTCAATAAAATAAATAATTTTTTTTACATGAAAACGGGCTTTCCCTTTCACCGGAAAAAAAAATATATGATGCTTTTTAATTCTGGTTATGATCCAGACAAACTTCCAAACTTCACCTTGGACGGCATTGCCTTAAACTATGCTAAAAGTGTTAAATTCCTTGGTGTTATCTTAAGTAATAAGTTAACATGGAATATTCATATTGACCACATTTTAAACAAAGCAAGAAAAAAAGTTTAAATTTTCTTAAGGTAGTTAGTAAACAATCTTGGGGGCAAGATACCAAAACTTTAACTATATTAGCAACTGCCCTTGTACGTCACGATTATCATACGCTCAAGAGGTATTTTTTAACGCACCCAAACACCTTTTACATAAACTTCAAAGTATTGATAGTAAAGCTTACAAAATTGCTTTAGGAGTTCCCACACATACATCTAACTTAGGAACATATAGCGAAGCAGGAATTTTACCTCTCTCAGAATTTCGTAAAGCTTCTACCTCAAAATTTATACTGAAAAGTTGTTCTCAAAAAAATGCCTGCTCCAAAGAAGTATGTCTACAATCGGAGAGGGGGACTTTGGAAAACGTGCACAACATATTCAATCCATAAAATCTATTTATTCCTTTTCTTCTGATCTTCTAAGGGATGCGAAAATAGATGAAGGTAACATTGTCAAAAAACCAACGTTTTCGCCCATTCAAAATGGGAACAGTCAAAAGCTATCTTTGACATAGATTATATACATTTAACTAAAAAAAGATTCTCTGAATATTCTGAGAGCGTCTGTATGCACTCATTTAGAAAATGAATACAGTACTCATTTAAAGATATTCACAGATGGCTCCGTATTAGAAAACGAAAGCACAGGAGCAGCATTCATAATTCCGTGCTTAAAAGTAAAAAAA
>JADBJO010006218.1:111844-114344 GCA_016801955.1 Conus betulinus
AAAACGGCCCATTGAAATCAGCTACAGGGGAGGTGATTCAGGACAGAGAACAACAGATGGAGCGCCGGGTAGAACACTACACTGAGCTATATGCAAGGGAAAATGTAGTCACAGAAGATGCCCTGAATGCCATAGAGTGCCAGAACTGGAAGAGCTTGACAGAGAACCAACCATAGACGAACTCAACGAAGCCCTGGACTCTCTTGCCTCTGGCAAGGCACCAGGGAAAGACGGAATTCCCGACGAAGTACTGAAGTGATGATAAAGAGACACTTATCACCGAGTTGCACGAAATCCTCTGCCTCTGCTGGATTGAAGGCGAAGTACCACAAGACATGAGGGATGCTAACGTCGTCACACTGTACCAAAACCAGGGTGACAGAAGCGATTGAAATTATTATCGTGGTATATCTCTCTTTAGTATCGTTGGGAAAGTCTTTGCACGAGTAGTACTGAAGAGGCTCCAAGTACTTGCAGAGAATCGTAGAGCGGTTTCCGTGCCAACAGTTCCACTGTAGACATGATCTTCTCCCTTAAACAACTTCAGGAAAAATGTAGGGAGCAAAGGCAGCCACTCTTCATTGCCTTTATAGATCTGACAAAGGCTTTCGATCTGGTCAGCAGGGATGGCCTCTTCAAGATTCTCCCCAAAATTGGATGTCCACCCAAACTTCTCAGCATCATCAGATCCTTCCACGAAGACGTGAAAGGCACTGTCGTCTTTGACGGCTCAACATCAGCTGCCTTCAACATACAGAGTGGAGTGAAACAGGGTTGCGTCCTGGCTCCCACCCTGTTTGGAATCTTCTTTGCTGTGATGCTGAAACACGCATTAGGTCCTGCAGCTGAAGGTATCTACCTCTGAACCAGGACAGACGGAAAGCTCTTCAACCTCTCTAGATTAAGAGCCAAGACTAAAGTCAAGCTGAGGTGCCTGCGTGACTTCCTCTTTGCAGACGACGCAGCAGTAACCACCCACTCAGCCGAGAACCTACAGCAGCTCATGACTTGCTTCAGCGATGCCTGCCAAGATTTCGGGCTTACCATAAGCTTGAAGAAAAACACAAGTCATGGGACAGGACATTGTCTCTCCCCCAGTCATCAGCATCAATGATCATGAACTGGATGTCGTCCATGACTTTGTTTATCTGGGCTCAAATATCTCAGACACCCTCTCACTTGACGCAGAGCTCAACAGGCGCATCGGCAAGGCAGCTACCGCCATGACCAGACTGACAAAGAAAGCATGTATCAAGAGCAAGCTGACCGAGCACACAAAGATCCAGATCTACAGAGCCTGCGTCGTGAGCACCCTCCTGTATGGCAGCGAGTCTTGGACTTTGCGTGCCTGACAAGAGCAATGCTTTCCATATGCGTAGCCTCCAACGCATTCTGAACATCACCTGGCAGGATAAGGTCCCAAACAACACTGTCCTGGAAGAGCCGGATGCACCAGCATGTACACGCTGCTGAAACATAGATGTGTGCGCTGGCTCGGCCATGTCGTGCGCATGGATGATGGACAGATCCCTAAAGACCACCTCTGTGGAGAACTTGTACAGGGAAAACGTCCCACGGGCAGACCACAGCTGCGATTCAAAGACGTGTGCAAGAGGAACCTAAAAGCCTTGAACATTGACCAGAACAACTGGGAAGCAACAGCCCTCGAATGGTCAGCCTGGAGAGAGACTGTGCAGAAAGGTCTCTCCAAGTTCGAAGAGACAGTCGCTCAGCAGCACGGGGAAAAAGAGAATGAGAAGAAAGGCTGCAGCCCAGGCAGACAGACCAGCGTCAGAGTTCACCTGTGCCCTCTGCCACAGGGACTGTCATTCCCGCGTCGGACTGGCCAGCCATACCCGTCGCTGTACCAGAATAGACACCTAGAGCGCAACCCCATAATCTTCCGAGACTGAAGGATGCCTACTATGACATTTTTAGCTCTACTTGCTAAATCCTTGCAAGCAAAGACAAAGCCCGAGGGAGTATTTACCCTAAGTATTTATATACATTTACAACAGGCATTATATAGAACATTATATGTCCATCTCTCTCTCGCTGCAAGATATCCACCCTGCCCAGAAAAACAATCATATTGCTTTTGCCGTGTTTACTTTCAATTCAAATGAAGCAGCAACTCTTTGTAAAGTATTTAACTGGGTTTGTAGCCCAGTTACTGTTTCTGATACCAAGGCGCGCGCGCGCGTGTGTGTGTGTGTGTGTGTGTGTGTGTGTGTGTGTGTGTGTGTGTGTGTGTGTGTGCGCGCGCGCGTGTGTATGTGTGTGTGTGTGTGTGCTTATGCATGCATGTATGTATATGTATATATGTATGTATGTGATGGGGATCGGAGGGGGGGGGGGGGGGGGGGGGGGGGGTCGGCTGCATGCATGCGTGCATGCGCGCACGTGTATGTGTGTGTGTGTGTATGTGTGTGTGTGTGTGTGTGTGTGTGTGTGTGTGTGTGTGTGTGTGTGTGTGTGTGAGAGAGAGAGAGAGAGAGAG
>JADBJO010006218.1:120156-122656 GCA_016801955.1 Conus betulinus
ATGAAATTCGCTCCAACATCTCTTGGTTTAAACCCAATCTTACAAAAAGAGTTCCTCGCAGGCAAAGAGTCTTATTTCAAAACCAGGTCCTTTCTTTTCCTACTTCAATCATGGAGTGGTTTGATTACATACCTTCCGGAACTTTAAGTAAGGGGAACTATATATAGAATCAAGTATTTCGTTAGAAAACTGCTGTGTTTCCCAAATACAATCATAGCTTGTTTCTACAAAAATACTTTGTATACACTTTATCCACCCAGACATATAAATACCATTTTTATACAAGTCATATAAAACACAATACTTTTACTCGAATATTTATCCGTTTGAGTTGCTAGTGAGATCCAGAATCGGATCATTCGGGTTTTAATTTGCACAGACAACGGGATAAATCCCAAGTTCCCCATATAATAACTCTGTCATGGGTACTGCGATTAAGTTGGAGTAAATGCTTTAAGAACTTAAGTTGCAAGCTTTCTATGATTTTGATATCTTCATAACCCCATATTTCACAGCCATATAGTAGCACAGGTACAACCATCTTTTCAAATAGATCTAAAACAATATTCACGGGTAATTTTTTTATTTCGAGCGACTTGGAGTAATGAAAACATTGCACTTTGTGCTTGATCATGCCTATGTTTTTTTACATTTATGAAATTTACCAGATCTACTAAAACAGATTCCCAATATTTGAAAACTATCTACTATTTCAATGACTTCATTACCAAATTTAAACACGTGTTTATTATTCTTACGTCCATTGAATATCACAACTTTAGTTTTCTGTACATTAACAGTTAGTTTCCATCCAGTACAATACTCTTTTTAAACGCAGTAAGAGCTTTTTTGCAAAGCATCACATGAGGTAGCAAGCAAAAACAGTGTCATCAGCATACAAAAGCAAAAATAAACAAAGATAACTGCTTAAGTCTGCATCAGGAAGACCTAAATCAATATCTAACGAGGTACAATTGTGATCAGAAAAATATTGTTCGAGGTCATTCAAAAACAAAGAAAAAAGAACCGGAGACAAATTTTCTCCTTGCCGCACTCCTCTTTTACTACTAAAATAATCAGATTTGTTACCGCTTATGAAAACACACGATTTAATTTGATGGTACATGTTTACAATCACCTGGAGAATCTTACCATTCACTCCTGCTTTACAAGTTTTGCCATAGTCCTAATCTCCACACAGAATCAAAAGCCTTCCTAAAGTCAACAAAAGCACAAAAACAATTGCTTTTTTTTAGCAGCGCAAATATCTACAAGGCTTTTCAAAACAAATAAATGAACCAATGTGGAATGACCACGACGAAAAACCAGCCTGACTTTCAGAAAGCAGCTTATTACTTTCAGGAAAATCAGTTAATCGATTATTCAAAATCGTTGTGAACAATTTACCTATGCAGCTAAGCAGTGTTATTCCACGATAATTGTCACAGTCGTCTTTATTGCCTTTCCCTTTGTAGATTGGTAGAACAAGTCCCACTACCCATTCTTCAGGAATCACACCTGAGTTAAGAACTTTATTGAAAAGTTTACGATAAATTGTTGTCATTAAGGGCACGCTGTTCTTAATATATTCGTTTATAATCCTGTCATCACCTGGAGCTTTCCCATTTTTCAATTTCTGCACTGCTGATTCTACATCTACATCCTCGATTGGTCTATTCAAAAACTCGAGATCAAAATTTATATCATATTCAACATCATCTTCCACCCCATCATCATCAACGTGAAGATTCATATTTTTAAAGTGGTCATAAAGTTCATTCAAACCAACAGGACACGACACACTTGGTTTCCTTTTTTATTTTTGTCCAGTACTCTTTTGGTCGCTTTGTCCTTAAACACCTAATCTCTTTGTGCCATTTTTTGTTGTGAATTCTTCCTGATTTTCTTAATACCTTCTTATAATCTTTACTTTTAATCAACAAATTTACACGATTACCAATGGGAGTCATTCTGTTTAATTTTATTTTTAGCTCTAAAATAAGCGGCCCTCCTATTCTGCACACAATATTAAACCAAGGTTTATTTTGATTATGTATTGACGACTGTCTTCTGTTTCCTTTCTGAACTTCACCAAGGGTATCCTTGGCGGCTTTCAAAAGAATGTGTGTTAACAACTCTCATTTATATTGGCTACTGATTCATTATCATTGTCAAGTAAATTGTTTAAATCTTCAACATCTTTAACACACAAACTTTCTCGGAAATACTCTGCTTTAGTAGCATCCCATCTTTTAATTTTGATTTGACCAGCATCAGACTTAACATTTGAATATTTAACTGATTGTTGAAGACTGCATCTTACAGTTTTCTGTGAGTCATCATGCCTGACTTGAATACCTTTTAACACACATAACTAGAGGACAGTGAACATCTGATAACATGGCATCAAAAGGATCAACATCAAAATCTGTGACATGAGGATACAAATGAGGTGAACCTATGATATAATCAATAACAGTGCATCCACTACTTGTATATT
>JADBJO010006218.1:130156-139860 GCA_016801955.1 Conus betulinus
TACGCTGATAGGCTACTACCCAGAGTTGAGTTTGCTACGTGGGAAAAATGGGACCATACGATTGACTTTCATCCACCTCTGTGAGTGTTGCACAAGTTTCCCTTACCAACATTGCAGGTGTCTTTATCTCTCGGGCCTGGGTGACGCTGGGATATGTTTTGAAAGTAAGTGTAGAGTACAAACCAGGTCACGCTGGCTCAGACCGGAATGGGGATCGGTAGCATCATCTTTAACATCCCCTCCTCATTGATCAGCATTAAAAAAAAAAAACACAAACAAAAAAAAAAAAAACAAAAACAAAAAAAAAACAAACAACAACAAAAAAGTTTCAAAATCTCTGCCCTTCACGCTCTGTTCTTACGGTGAGAACAGTTTCGATGTCCTTACTGCGTCCATGGCTTTGGTTTAATTTCGTCGGGATGACTGGTATCGTCAAATTCATGGAGGCTCTCGTTGGACAAACGTGGTGGCGCAACAAAGCATTTATTGTTGTCAGTAGGGGGCTTAGTAGGTGGTGTTCTGCATCAGAACAGGCGCCACTGAACACCACCGAAACGACCTAGCTGCAGGGCAGTGCCTTCTGCGGCGAGTTACCTCATGACGACCTGACGTAGGATTAATTAATTTGATCAGGTGACATTGAGTTTGCATCCTTTCACGGTAGGACTTTTTTTACTTGGTAGTGGGAGCAATTCCGTGACGTCTGGAGACAGATACAAGATGTCTGGCATTCGTGGCCAGGAAAAGTCCCTTTTCTGCCGATCACCAGCCTGATGTATAACGAAGACAGACCATGGAAAAGACATCGCGTTAAACGGTGACATTCACACATGAGCAATGCGGGTAGAAATAGCAAGGCCGGAATAGCTCAGTGGTAGAGCGCCGGACTCGTAATCTTGGTGATCTTTGGGTTGCGGGTTCGAATCTCCGTCAGGCCGTTTCGGTACAGGGAGATTTTTCCGTTGGAGTTAACATTGATTCTGACTCAATTTCCCATACAGTCCTTCGAATGAGACCATTAAATCGAAGTTCCGTGTGTGAACGCATGCATAACATTTTGCACACACGTAAAATCCCATCACCGACTTTCAGAAGAGAAGGCCAGTATGGCCATTGGTATGGATGACACCTACACATAGCATTCACCCTGCGTAAGAAATGGAAAGAGAATGAAGTGAGGTAACTGAGTGAACGACATTGAACGATATAGACTTGATGACACGGGAAAACGACTGAATGAAGCACCAGCTGGCAGCTCTTTAGTCGGCATGACCCAGGTAGGCAGCCCGTCGTGTAAACGAGTGCTGATTGTGTGGATAGGCGCTATAGAAGTATTCATTATAATACATAATAATAGAAAGAGCAAGACAACGCTTCAACTTCACGTTTGATGGCTTTGGATGTTGTCTGTGTGGCTGTTTTCATCACGCATCAACAAAAGAACCGCTTTCTTGAAAGGCTGGATATCATGACAGAAATGAGCCAGCTAGTGACAAACAGACATCCTCTATCCACTCTTCATTTGTAATGCAATTCAAATGCTATTGAGGTCTCTTTCTTCTTTCCTCCTAGTTTTAAGATCAGGATTAAAGGTAGAGTTTTGACATCGTTTTCTTTTTGTTTTGTTTGGTTTTTGTTTTGTATCCTCAGATGGACAGAATGATGTTCCTTCAAAATGACATTTTGGTGAGTCGCACAGTTGTCTGTGTTTTCCAGTTGCCGTCCGAAGGAAAGCTTGAAGAAGCATGCAGCGGTCCGATATCATATTCTTCCCTCACACGCGCGCGCACACACACACACACACACACACACACACACACACTCTCTCTCTCTCTCTCTCTCTCTCTCTCTCTCTCTCTCTCTTTCACATGCGCGCCCACTCACAACACATACACACGCGCACGCACACACACACACACACACACACACACACACACACACACACACACACATCTCTTCTGTCTTTCTTTTCTTTTGTTTTTTTCTGTCTTTCTTTGTCCTTTTATCTTTCTTTCTTTCTTTTTAGTTTTCTTAAATTCATATCGGACACATAGCATGACAGGTAAAAGTAATGTTGCTTATAGCCCGGCTGACCACAAAGGCCATATCAGGTCTTCCAATAGCAGGACACATTATCTACAAAAGTTCATCATGCATCATGTTCAAGAGGTCCTACCAGGCTCTAGCCTATCAAACCTACATTTGACGCTTCCTCTTCTCCATACATTTTTTTTTTTCTCCACATGGCTTGTTTCTGGTAAATAATACCGATCATTCATTCTTATACTGGAGAGGTGGGGGAATGGGTGTGTAGGTAGGGGTAGGTGGGGATGCAGTCAGCTGTTTTTGATGATTGCATCTATAAATGAAAATATCATATAAATAGTTCTCTGCAGGCACAGAAGGCTTCATAGAGACTGCACGGGCCATTGCTGTTCACTGTACCGCTACTCACAGCTCTCCTGGGTCGCCTGTTGTTCCTTATTTGCCATCCAGGTAAGGCCAGAGGTAGGTAAGCATTCACTGAGTACTTTGGGTTTGCTGAACGACGGGCTGTCTCTACATGCACACTCGCTTGCGAAGACAATCAAGCCTCTCACGCTACCACATATCCGACTCCTTTCTTTCAATGAAACAACTCAGAATACCGTTTTAAAGTGTTTCCTTGGTAAAACAAGAAGAAGAAGAAGCAGAAGAGATTTTTTTTTTCTGTGCATTTGCGACACACTTCTTTTTTGGCGCGTTGGGATTTTGATAGAACTTTTTCGTTGGCCAATGTGTGTATGTATATATATATATATATATATATATATATATATATATATATATAGCTTACTCTTATCTGTTAGACTGAAGAAATAGGGGAAATAAGCATTCATGTATGTAGTGGTAGATAATTCTGCCTAACTAACAGTACGTGCTTGAGTACACACACACACACACACACACACACACACACACACATATATATATATATATATATATATATATATATATATATATATATATAATGCTGAACAATTACGTAGTGGGGGAAAACAAGTACAGGTTAACAATTCTTCCGTCACTATAGTAATGACTTGGCAAAGATTTGAATTTGAGAGGAAAAAAAAATTGAAGATGAAGTAAATGGAAAAATGTATATCATAAGTATGAAAACCCTCACTAGCTGCAGGAAAACTATCGCGATCCCTCTCAAAGACAGATCTATATGTATTGCCTGCTCCGAGGCCTTTCGTCCGCTGGATCGGACTCATCAGGGAGATGCGGCTGATTGTGTCTGTGCTCTTGGCGTCAGATAGAGACACACCACAGTCCATAATTCTGTGGTGTTCCGACCACCAAGGTTTCGAAAAAGAATCCAACAGCACCCCCAAAGCAGCCAGCAAAAAGGTATATAGAATTAAACAAAACGAAAGTGTGGAGAGGAAAAAAAGTGTTGAAAACTAAAAACATTACGCAAACAGTATAAAATGTAAGGAGCATCTTTGAGCCTATGCTTGAGGATCCATTTAAGGATGCAAGGGAGATCAAAAGATATATACAGTCTGAGTGGTCAGCTCTGCTGTTTAATAACCCAAGCATTGAATGCTGAACAATTAAATAGTGGGGGAAAACAAGTGCAGGTTAACAATTCTTCCGTTATTATAGTAATAGCTTGGCAAAGATTTGAATTTGAGAGGAAAAGAAAAAAATTGAAGATGAAGTAAATGGAAAAATGTATATCATAAGTATGAAAAACCCTTCACTAGCTGCATGAGGAAACTATCGCAATCCCTCTCGAAGACAGATCTATATGAATCGCCTGCTCCGAGGCCCTTTCGTCCGCTGGATCGGACTCATCAGGGAGAAGCGGCTGATTGTGTCTGTGCTCTTGGCGTCAGATAGAGACACACCACAGTCCATAATTCTGTGGTTTTCCGACCAAGAATGGGAAAATGTATATCATAAGTATGAAAACCCTTCACTAGCTGTCATTATAGTAACAATTCTTCCATCATATACAGACAGACAGAGAGAGACAGAGAGGGACAAAGAGAGATAGATTATTCAACAAAATTCTGAAAACATTAGTAGTAAAACTTGTTTTCAATTCATAATTTCGTTGTGCGTAGTTCATTTGTTTTCCCATTCTGTTAGGTCACACAGATGCTGAACCTGCCCCACACAAAACAAATCACTCTGAGTTCACCGATCCCAGTTCTTATCATTCAAAATACTTCAAGATCAAAAACCTTTTTTGCAGCAGACATCATCATCCCAAGCGCAAAGAAGGGGCTATCAGGGTTCCCGTACAGGGTGTTTTGTCCATAGAAAGACATGACACTCTGTTAGTGAACTCAATTAAGTACTAACTAGAAGGTGTGCTTGCCCCTCGAAAGACAAGACACTCAGTTAGTGAACTAAATGAAATTCTAACTAGATGATGTTTTGCCCCTAGAAAGACAAGACCCTCTGGTAGTGAACTAAATGAAGTACTAACTAGATAGTGCATTCCCTAGAAAGACAAGACACTCTGGTAGTGAACTAAATGATGTACTAACTAGATGGTGCTTGCCTCTAGAAAGACAAGACACTCTGTTAGTGAACTAAATGAAGTACTAACTAGATGGTGCTTGCCCCTAGAAAGACAAGACACTCTGGTAGTGAAACTAATGAAGTACTTACTAGATGGTGCCTGCCCTAGAAAGATAAGACATTCTGGTAGAGAACTCAATGAAGTACTAACTAGATGATGCTTGCCCTAGAAAGACAAGGCATTCTGGTAATGAACTGAATGAAGTACGAACTAGATGGTGCTTGCCTTAGAAAGATAAGACATTCTGGTAGTGAACTCAATCAAGTACAAACTAGATGGTGCTTGCCCCTTGAAAGACAAGACACGCTGGAAGTGAACTCAATGAAGTACTAATAGATGGTGCTTGCCCCTAGAAAAGCAAGACGCTTTGTTAGTGAACTAAATAAAATACTAACTAGATGGTGCATGCCCCTTGAAACACAAGAAGACTCTGGTAATGAACTAAATGAAGTACTAACTAGATGGTGCTTGCCCCTAAAAGACAGGACACTCTGGTAGTGAACTAAATGAAGTGCTTACTAGATAGTGCTTGCCCTAGAAAGACAAGACACCCTGTGAGTGAACTAAATGAGGTACCAACTAGATGATGCTTGCCCCAGAAAGACAAGACACTCTGGTAGTGAACTAAATAAATGAAGTACTAACTAGATGGTGCTTGCCCCTAGAAAGACAAGACACTCTGGTAGTGAACTAAATAAAGCACTAACTAGATAGTGCTTGCCCCTAGAAAGACGAGACACTTTGGTAGTGAACTCAAAGAAGTACTAACTAGATGATCGATCACAGGGTTCACAACTTACCTATCGAGAGTGTGAAGAGGACAGCATTTGGAAATATAATTCCGATCGCGATCGAAATGAAGAAGAAACAATTCATAATTTAAAACTACTGGGATAAAAGCTTGTATTAAAAATTATATATGTTGACACTTCTCATAACCACCCTGGAATCGACAACATTGAGGCGTGCAAAAACAGTAGAGAGCGTTTAGCTCTTCTCTATTCACGTTCTTTCCTTCTTTCTCTTCTTTTTCCTCCCAGCTAATTTCTTCCTCTGTCTTAAAGACCTCTCTCTCTCTCTCTCTCCTCTCTCTCTCTCTCTCTCTCTCTCTCTCTGTGTCTGTCTGTCTCTGTCTCTCCCTCTCTATCTCGCTATCTCTGTGTCTCTCTCTGTCTCTGTCTCTCTCTCTCTCTCTCTCTCTCTCTCCTCTCTCTCTCTCTCTCTCTCTCTCTCTCTCTCTCTCTCTCGTACACTGCTTCTGTCACCCTCCCACCCCCAAGAGCAGAAATCACTATTCAATTGAAAAAAAAAAGAAAAAAAGAAAAGAAAAAACAAAACAAAGAAAGAAAAAGAACAAAAACTAAGAAAGAAAAAGAAACAAAAACTAACATGAAACCAACGAAAGAGGAGTAAGCACCCTATGAAGGGAGTTTTCAATGCCAATTCAAAACCAAAAACAACACACCCCCCCCCCCCCCCCCCCCCCCCCCCCACACGTAGTGCACCTAGAACAAGGAACACACACCCGTTTGTGTTGGATGATCTTCTAATCTTTGATGGGCTTTTATTCATAAAAAAGAAAGTTCCTTTCCATGTATGGATGAAAGCAAACAGATTCGAATAGTTGTGATTATGTATAATAAATAGTCAAAGTAATGTTGAGATGAAGTGGGGGGAAAATAAACGGAGAACATGTTCAAATCCTTTTCAGTGTGCATTTTTCAATCTAACCAGATGCAGCAGAGCTCACTGCCTGAAAATGTTAGAAATTAGGTTCCATCTGGGGTACTAACATTGTCTTGATAGGGGCTATATATTAACCGTTATTAGTGTGAAGGTATAGTCCACCTGAATGTGTTCATGAGATTTTTTTTCTATTCACGTCTAGTGTGCTGATAAAGTAGAGTCTGCATATGCAATCAACAACTTCCTATGCGAATGAAATGTACCCCATAGCATCAGATGTACTGTGACTCGTTGTACACAGAAATGTGAATACAACAAAAAGAATCGGAGTATATCCTTTTGAACACACACACACACACACACACACACACACACATGATCCAAGATGGCGAACGATCGACAGAACTTGAATCGATGCTATTGAAAAAAATATTGTCAAACACACAATTTTCATCAATCCAAGTGTAAAGAAAAGTGACCACCATGAAAAAGAACTGTGTGCATAAACAATTTTATGCGGGTAAGTGTCGGTAGATCTGTTGGCATTTTCGACAATTGGAATCTCGCATCCGAGTCGGTCAACGGATTCTCGGAGCAGTGCACAGAGGCTACGAATCGCTAGAAGAAGCCAAAGAGGCTATGAGGCAAGCAGGACATTTGAACCCCCAAATTATATTGGAAAAGAAAAACAGTGACTCCAAATATATTTTGACAAATTATGAGGACTTTGATAACGAACACAGAAGATGATCAACAAAAGAAATAACTGAAAAAGAACAGCGTTCTAAAACTACACAAGACAATGAAAAACACGCATGTTTCTGTGAAGTAAACAAAAAAGAAAGGATTCTAAAGTGTACCGATTGCCATCGAAGAGTTCACTGGTCCTGCTCAAAGCTCCCTCTCTACCAGATCTGCATTTTTTTTATAAAACGCAAAGAAAATTTCATGCCAACTGTGCGCAGAACCACATGTTGACGACAAAATGATGGAAGATTTCATGGCCATACACCAAATGACGTCACATGACGACACTACTAAAAGAACAAGATGACACTGCAAGACACAGTGACTATTTACAGAAAAAAGTCTTTGCATTTCAACAAGACATAAACACAAAAATTGATAACTTGGAGGATGCAATCACCTTGATGAAACTGCAGATCAAGAAAAACAGGATATGATATGTATAGAAATTGGAAAAATGGCATCAAAAAGGATAGACTTAGCAAGAAAAGCGTCATTTGTGTCACCTTCCCCCATCACCGAAAGAAGACGCAGAAACTCCTGTGTCAACTTCCATGTTGACCCAGAAAATCAACAGATACGCCTCAGTCAGTTCATTTGCACAAAAAGACCTCCCAAAATACCAGAAAAAAAAAAAAAAAAAAAATGCCACATTTCAGCATCCACAAGGCAGTGCCTCTCTCAAAACGACACCAAATCCTAGACCTACCTTAGAATCAACTGTGTTGCAAAACGAAACTGATCTGAAAGAAAAAGAAAAACCTGCCCGTACCTTATCTTTTGATACAGACATTGACAAAACACAGACACAAGCAACAGTGACACAGACATGGATTATGATGAATTGCCCAGTCTGCTGCTCATTTTTACATGATTCTGTGTTAAAAGGGGTTGAGGCTGAACGGCTTGGAAATTCTTATGGCTTGAAGGTAACCATGAAAAAACGACCAAAAATCACAGACTGTGCTGCGGAGATAGAAACTTTACACGGCAAACAGCCAGATGCTGTTCTTCTTCACGCTGGAATTAATGAATTGAAAACATTATCACCAAAGGAAGTGAGTGAAAAGATCATTACCTGTGTGAAGACATGTCAATCCACGTTCAGTAAAGAGACCAAACTAATTGTAAGCCATATTGCACCCAACAGATGAGGAAGAACTGAACGCAAAGGGGGAAAATCGTCAACGCCACTGTGTTTGCCGCTCTCTACCAGGAGAAAAGTGTATCTTTCATCGAACACAACAATCTACAAAAATCTCCATACCATCTAGCAGACATCATTCATCCCCTCAAAAAGGGTGCCAGTATTCTGGCAACAAATATCGGGAGGCACGTGCACATTCTTTTTGGAAGAAACAAAGACCC
Organism: Conus betulinus; assembly: GCA_016801955.1. NCBI lineage: Eukaryota > Metazoa > Mollusca > Gastropoda > Neogastropoda > Conidae > Conus > Conus betulinus. Next base: position 138,537 of record JADBJO010006218.1, read on the forward strand.
CGACCATACAAACGCTTCCCTAGAGACAGAAACTCTCCACAAAAAAACGAGCACAACAGGCAGCGGAAGAAAAATGAAAAGGGGACAAGACGTCAAGATGACTTCTCCCGGAGACAAAACCCTAACAGAAATAACACCAGAAATAAACAACACCAGGACAGAAGTCGGCAACAGTTCTTCACACAAAGACCGGACAATCCTACACGTCACGTCGACAAGCGGAACCCCATCAGCGCTTCCAGCCAGATGCACACAGGCAGGGACGTTACAACGACTACAACAGACCTTACAACAACCGATACACGGCGAGACGATACAACGAACGGGACAACTACACGGATCTCCAGGCAGACCACAGCAACTACTACCACAACCTGGACTGACCGGAATGACTATAAAAACAAACAACGTGACAACTACAAGGACTTCCGGGCAAACCGTAACAGCTACCAATCCGACTGGAACGAGTACAAAGACAACCGTTATTGGACTATGGATTCTGGTAACCAGAGCAACTGAGAACTAAAACTTCTTGAGACACAAACTTTCATAAAAAAAGAGAAAAAAAAAAAGAAAAGAAAAAAAAAATTGCGAATACTTTATTTGACATTATAACATGACAGTGTCAGTCTACATAATTATATAGCACCACAGAAGATGCGCTTCTTTGAATTAAGTGTTTAGAAAAGAGATGCGTTTTCTTTGAATTAAGTGTTTAGAAATTTGCGGGCTCAGTTGGGAAGACTGGGACCACACAGTCGAGTTTCATCCACTTAATGGATGCGTTTCTGAGAGTGTTGCTCAAATTTCCTGACCAACACTGCAGGTGCCTGTATCTCTCGGGCCTGGTTGACGCCGGGATATATTATGAAAGGAAGCGTAGAGTACAGCCCTGTCATGTAGTCTCAGACCGAAATGGAAATCCGTAGCATCATCTTAATCATCCTCATTCTCATCGATCAGCATAAAAAAAAAATCTCTCAAATTCTGTGGCCCTTCATGCCCTGCTCTCATGGTGACCTCATTTCGATGTCCTCTCCACGTCTGTGGCCTTGGTTTGGTTCCGTCGGGGTCACCGGTATCGGCGAGTCCATGGGGGCTGTCGTTGGACGGACGTGGTGGCGCCCTCCGGAGGAGAGCTCACTCACGCCGGCTCCGCGACTAAGCAATTATTGTCGTCAGTAGGGGGCTTAGTAGGTGGTGTCCTGCGTATGTTAGATCAGAACAGGCGCCACTGAACACCACCGAAGTGACTCGGCAGCAGTGCAGTGTCTCCTCCGGTGGGTTGCCTCTTGACGACTTGACATTGACTGCTCCCTGTGAT
>JADBJO010006219.1:2500-7500 GCA_016801955.1 Conus betulinus
ATGCTTTGTGTGTGAATCTGTGTGTGTGTGTGTGTGTGTGTGTGTGTGTGTGTGTGTGTGTGTGTGTTAGTTGTTGTAGTTTATCTATGTAATTACACCTTGATAGAGAGAAAAAAAAGGGATGGGGTTAGAGCATGTGAGAGAATATGGAGATTCAACTGGAGAAAATTTTGTGAACATTGTTCTAAACACTTTGAATCTTGACCGTCACGTGAGCTTTGTTCTTCAGGAGCGGTGGAGGAAAAGGTATTGTTTTTGAATCAGTGCAGTAATAAGGCGTGCGCTGAGGGAGGCCAAGTGCCAAAACGTTGTGAGATAACAACTTGCTTGTTTGTCTTGTCATTAGAAAGCTCTCTCTCTCTCTCTCTCTCTCTCTCTCTCTCTCTCTCTCAAAAATATATATATATATATATATATATATATATATATATATATATATATATATATATATATATATATGCTATATATGTCTTTGATTGAAGAAAAATAATGGTAGATAATTCTGCCTAACTAACAGTATGTGCTTGAGTGGGTGAATAATGAATGCTTCTCAAAATGAGCCTTCAGCAAGCTTATAGTCTCCAAAGGGGGGGGGGGGGGGGGGGGGGGGGGGGGGGGGGGGGTACAATCTCCAATGGGGAGGAAACTCACTAACACACAACTCCTGGTCAGATATCCGTATTTCGAAACCTGAATGTTTCTCCTCAGTGGTAGACGATTTTGCCGAGCTAACAGTATGTGCTTGAGTGGGTGAATGGGGAATAATAAATGCTTCTCATAATGAGCCTTCAGCAAGCTTATAGTCTCCAAGGGTGGGTGTGGGAGGGGGGGGGGGTCAATCTCCAATAGGGAGGAAACTCACTAACATACAACTCCTGGTCAGATATCCGTATTTCGAAACCCGAATGTCTCTCCTCAGTGACCGCAGGAAGTGGTAACTTGACTCCTCTGCCTTTTCGGTTTAAAGAATGCTATTCCAGAAAAAGGCTAGTGTGCAATACCATAGTATGTTTGTTGAGTTTTCAAAAAACAACCAAAGGTGCCACCTAAGAAGCAAAAGAAAATCACGAAAGAGCCAACCAAACTACATTTTCTTTAAAAAGTAGAAAATAAAGAAAGATAACCTCTTTAGACACAAGTGCAGATGGCCAGTTTTTGGAATGAATCTACAAGGGACTAAATTACAATCAACTAATAAATTACAAGGATACGTAACCGAGCACCATTCCAGCAACTTACAGAGCAGCTTGCTGAAGGCTCATTTTAAGAAACATTTATTATTCCCCATTCACCCACTCAAGCATATACTGTTAGTCAGGCTGAATCATCTACCACTGCAGATATGAATGCTCATCTCCCCCTATTTCTTCAGTCTACGATATAAGAGCAAGCTTTGTTTATAATTGAATATTCTTGCAGTCATTGCAACACCAAGCTGATATATATATATATATATATATATATATAATATATATATATATATATATATATATATATATATATATGTGTGTGTGTGTGTGTGTGTGTGTGTGTGTGTGTGTGTGTGTGTGCGTTCACCTTACTTTTCAAGAAAGCCGATCAGTATCCAGGCATGATGAGTGGGGGACAGAGAGTTCAGGGAGATATGTTACCTGGGAATGTGCAGCCAAACCCATCACGTAGCTGAGTTGCAACACCTTCTCATCCCCAAGACCGTCACACAGATTGGATTATGCAATGTGAGAACACTACACGAAACGGGAAAATCTGCGCAAATGGAGAGGGATACAGCTTCTCTCAACACCCAACAAAATGTTCACCAGGGTGATTCTGGAGAGGGATCAGAACTGTCGTTGACGCCACACTGGGAGAGGAACAAACAGGATTCCGGGCCGGAGATCATACACCGACCAGATTGCAACTCTACGCATCGTTATTGAGCTATTTCGGGAGTGGTAGTCACTATACATCAACTTTGTCGACTACAAAAAGACGTTCGACATGGTGGACCAGGCAACAATCCGGCAAATCCTCAGACACTACGGCATCCCTCAAAAGATCGTTAGTGTCATCCAGAGCCTCTACAGAGACACCAGCAGCAGAGTCATCCACAACGCCGACCTGTCACCATCCTTTGAGGTCAACCCCGGAGTCAGGCAAAGATGCCTGCTATCACCTCTAATCTTATCACTTGTGATTGAATGGGTGATGAAGACCAGCATTGACCAACTCAGAGGCATACAATGGACCCTCATGAGAAAGCTTGAAGATCTCGACTTTGCAGACGACGTCGCCCTGCTGTCGCACTCTCAAGGACACATGCATCACAAAACAGAGAGACTGAGCAACAAAGAGCCTGGACAGCAAGTTGCAAGTCTTCGTCAACACACCTGTCTTCACCAGACCCTGCGCATCAGATGGCCGGAGCGAAAGGCCAACGAGGAAATCATGCGCCGGCGAAGCAAGACCCAATCACCAAGAGCATCTAGATGAGGAAGTGGGGCTGGGTTGGACACACCCTGCATAGACGACAGGCCCATATCCCATGCCACGCCTTGGACTGGAACCCACAGGGGGAGCAGAAGAGAGGACGACCAGTCACCATCTGAAGAAGAACTCCACAGGCAGAACTCAAGTTCACCAACATGACCTGGGGTAAAGCCAAGAGAACAGCCCAAGACAAAATGAAATGGGGATCTGCAGTGCGGGCCCTGTGTTCCGATCGTAACGAAGAGGACTAAGTTAAGTAAATTACGTTAAGTAAGTACGTGAGGACCTGTTGGTCTTCTTTTTCAGAAACAAAAAAAAAATGTGTGTAGTGCGTGGAAAGAATATTTTTAATTAAGAGTGTGAAAAAGTTTAGTTGTTAATTACAAAGGAAACTGTCTTTTGTTTCGTCTGACTGGTTGTTTGTTGACGTTGCATGAGCGAAAGTCTAACTCTGGTGACCCCAACTGCAACTTAAACACTAATGGAAGAATTCAGACCATTGGACGTACAATAGGGTTGTCCCCAATCAAAGGAAAAGTGGGAACATTGAAAATACAGTAAGATTTTGTTTCTTCCCTTCCCATTACCATGCATACCTAAAGCAATCTATACTCTTCCATTTCTTTTGCCAGTCTGTATGTATCTGTTTATATCTATAAGATTGAACTGACCAACTGTGTGTGTGGAAGTTGTTCTGTTTCTCGTTCGTTGTTCATCCCCATCTCCTGTTTGGGAGGCAGACATTATTCGGATTCTGCCTGAAGATTTTCTTTTGCTTCCCTCCCTTTTCCTCTTGTCTATGGTTGTTCTTCCAGTCTTGGATCCTGTTCCCTCTTTTAAATGTATTCCAGTTATTACCTTAAATGTTTCGTCTTGTCTGTATTGTTCCCTTGTTTGTTTGTTGATGTTTTTTTTAATTTTTATTTTTTTTTTTTTTTAACCAGTCATAATAGTTTCAAGTAGTTTTTTCAAATTCCAATAATGTGGATAGCCATGAGTCATCATTTCCAAGCTGTCCCTCCCTTTCAGATGTGATTCTTTGTGACAATTTTCAAAATTCAGAAATTGTTGTAATTATTTGTGGTCCTGCTAAACTTGAAACATTATTGTAGGGGAGAGAAAGGACATTTCTGTTGGCTGAGTGAGTTATTTTTGTTTTTTCCTTTTACATGGTTATATATTAATACATCTATAATTATGAATTGTTTCATGTAAATGCCCACTCTTCACCCACTTTATTTACATGATTGTTATGGTCATGTGAAGGACTTCTTTTTGGCCCCCTTCTCCTTTTGTTTTACATGTTGGAGATGCACATGGATGATTCCATTTGCCTCTCCACCCTCCCTCTGTAATTATTGAATTTGTTCTTGCTACAGATTGAGTTTGGAGATGTCGTAACATTTTTCACGTTCTGATATATTACTTCCCTGTTACTCAGCGTATGAACTCATGTTTTGTTGTTGTTGTTGTTGTTGTTGTTGCTGCTGCTGCTGCTGCTGTCGTCGTCGTCGTTGTTGTTGTTGTTGTTTCAATTTTACATTTTTTTTTCTCTTGTATCTAAAATTTGTCATCATGGGATACTTTTAGCATTATCTTGCACAGGGCCAAAATGAGGCCACACCAGAGATGAACTAAATGAAAACAACATGACCAAGTGTAAAGAGAGAGCGCAAACAGCAAAAGAAAGAGAACAAAGGTCGAGAAAAAAAAAGAAGAAAAGAAAAAAAGCAAATATAAGGTACCGTTAGGAAAAGCAAAGAAAGAACGAAAAATAAGGTTACAGATAGAAAAAGAGGAGAGAGAACAAATGCAATCAGAGAGAGAGAGAGAGAGAGAGAGAGAGAGAGAGAGAGAGAGAGATGAGAGAGAGAGAGAGAGAGAGAGAGAGAGAGAGAGAGAGATTTGAAAATCAAAACAAAACTGATTTTGATGCTGATGATGATAATCAACATGACACATGGTGTTTCCCTCCTCTCACAAAGCCCCATCTGTTCCCAAACGTCCTCCATTTGATGAGTCACGTGGTGTAATTGATTCGTTGTTGTACGCATTGGAAACGCACGCCACTTCTTGTGTATTGCCTGAGGAGAAATGGCCTGTGTATGTCTCTTCGCTTTGTCGTGGCAGTGCATTGTCATTGTACCATTACCTCTCTTCTGAACAATCGATTACTTGGAATGGTTTGAAAGGAGAGTCATTTTTCAAAATTTTAATTCACAGAGAAAGGTTTCCCGGACAACTTTCGCGCTATTCAGCCTGACGTGAGCAAAATCATCTGCTGCGTTTTTGACTCGTTTCGGTCAGTTTCTTGACTGTTATATTGATCTTTCGGGGGTTACACATGATTTTGAAGGTTTACGTGACATATTTTTGTGCAAGCAAATTTTGCGAAGAGTTTCCACAGATTTAACTGTAGCTTTAATTTTTGTTCTCTTCACTCTTTCCGCTCTCTCTTCACACTTGGCAGTGAGTTCATTCAGCCCATCTCCAGTGTAATACAGTTTGTTACCTACGCTAGGAAACGCTCA
>JADBJO010006219.1:10000-17500 GCA_016801955.1 Conus betulinus
TTTTCAAACGGAAGTTAGCAGAAGGAGGAGAAAGCAGAATACAGTATGTAGATACATGAATAAGCTTTAAGGGTCACACACACACACACACACGCAAGCGCACGCGCGCGCGCACACACACACACACACACACACACACACACACACACACACACACACACACACACACACACACACACACACACACACTACAAAGTTCAAAGTAACGCTTTATGAAGAGAGAGAGAGAGAGAGAGAGAGAGAGAGAGAGAGAGAGAGAGAGAGAGAGAGAGAGAGAGAGAGAGAGAACGAAACTAAAAATAATACGTTCACAGGAAATCTTGTCGGTGCCTCCAGGGATTACACTGGGAATGGAGTGGGCTCAAAAATTGCGTTCAAGTACAGCTGAAAAAAAATGAGTCTCCAACTTCAGGTATCAAAATATTCAAATTGTCTTCGTGTGTCCGTGAATGCCTTCTTTAGAGTATGCATGATGGTAATCGACTTCAGACACTGTGCTAAACTGTCAAGTGCAAGCCGTTATTGTCAATACTTTGAAACATGGGATATCAACACTGTGCTGACTGTCAAGTGCAAGCCGCTATTGTCACAATACCGTGAGACATGGGATACCAATACTGTGCTGAACTGACAAGGGCAGGGGCCAGTCTTGCATGGCATAGCCCTAACACGTACGACTCTTAGGACATCTAAGGTGCTGTCATTACTCGCATGACTGAGGAGGCAGACTTTGCACAACTGGTTGGAAGATGATGTAAAGTTTGCAGACAATGTATATATCATTGTACATAGTGCAGTATCAAAACAAACCACAGCTGATTCCCACATGTCTCCACTTCAGTTGGAGAGTTTTGTAGTGAAGAAAGTGTGCAGTGTGTCACGTCTGATCACATACATACTGAAAACAGAATTCAAGAGGTCGGGGAAAAAAACTGTTCCTTTCATGTATACTGCTCAAAACAATTGCAAGGCCACTACCACTTTTTAGGGTACCTTGTTTGACTTTATTTTTTTTCAATAACACGGCACTGCAACCACCCCAAACTTACTGAATTTGGTTGCATGCCTGATCGGTCAACATGAATTTGATCAGAAATCAACTCTGTGTCTTGCACATCACAGCGGTGAACTGAAATGTGCACATACTGCACGAAAAAAAGGGTGCAAATCAAACACGGCCTATGCAACAGAGAACATCTGAACTGCAGGAATACTGCAATGCACGTGCAACCCATGTCTTATCTGAACACAGGTCATCCAGTTTTGAGAGACTGGTGGGCATTTATGCCTGTGTTTACGGCACATTTGCAACCATGCCTCGGAGACAACGACTGAGTCAGGATGACCAAGGGCGCGCAATTCGTGGCTTCAGGAGGGCGTGGGGGTGCGAGAGGTTGGTCGTCGACTGTCAGTCGCCCATTCAGTCATTCAGACTTTGAGAGACCGCTTCAACCAGACAGGAAGTGTTGCTGAGGGAAGACGTCCAGGACGCACAAGGTCCACCTCAGGCAGCAGGACAGGTTTGTTGTCCTGTCAGCTCTGAGGCAGAGAACGGGCCACTTCCGACACACTCAGGGGGCAGCTGCAAGCAGCTGGCAATGTCACCGTCAGTGACCAGACCATTCGGAACCGGTTGAGAGAGGCACACCTGCGCTCAAGACGACCAGCCATCCATCCTGTCCTGACACCAGCTCACCGTACTGCTCGTTTGGCTTGGGCCCAGCGTCACTTAGCATGGACCAGAGATCAGTGGGCAAGAGTATTGTTTACTGACGAGTCCACTTTGCCTTATCATTTCATGATGGCAGGAACCGTGTCTGGCGGCGGCAAGGAGAACGCTATCACGATGGTCTTGTGAGCGAGCGTGATCGCTATGGTGGTGGATCCATAATGGTGTGGGGAGGGATGGCATGGAACTACAGAACCCCCCTGCACATGGTGCCAGGCAACCTCAACGGTGTGGGCTAAAGGGATAGCATCCTGCAGCACCTTGTGCTGCCAGCGCTGCAAGCTATTGGACCAGGCACGGTACTTCAAGACGACAACGCCAGACCTCACAGGGCTCGAGTTGTCAACAACTTTCTTCAGCAGCAACACGTGATCCACATGGACTGGCCAGCCTGCTCACCGGATCTTAATCCAATCGAGCACCTATGGGACGTGCTGGGCCGGCGACTTCAAAACAGTCACCCCCCCCCCCCCCCCCCCCCCCCCCCCCCCCCCCCCCCAGTTGACCTCAACCAGCTGTTCCAGTTCCTTGAGCAGGAGTGGCAGGCAATACCCGAGATGACTCTGAGGACTCCGACTCAATCCATGAGGCAAAGGTGCATCGCGTGCATCCACGCAAATGGCGGACACACGCGTTACTGACTGTGTTTTTGTGTATCTCTGGCGATCTGACTTTTGAAAAGATGGGTAGTGGACTTGAAAGTGACAAAACATGCTGTTCAAATCAATTTTGTCATTAATCCATGTCATTCGTGTTTTGATTAATTGCTGAAATAAAGTTCAAAAGCATTGTTTTGGGTTGTTTTTCCGTTCTGTTGTGAAATAGCGAGAGAATTTCCAAGTTGCCTTTCAATTATTTTGAACAGTATACCAAACCCACTAAAGATGTATTATGTACTCAGTGTTAAGACAAATCAGACATGGCACCCAGGTGTCACCATTGCAACTAGAGAGATATAAAGTGGAAAATTGTGCATTGTGTTACACCAAAAGAATACATGGTGAAAACAGCACCCAGGAGGTACAGGGAAAGAACGGTTCTTTTCAAATGTCAAAGCTCATAAAACATAAATGCAGAGAAATGCTAAGCTATGGGATCGAGACTGGGCTAGATATGTCAGCCATTCATGGATTACCTCCCGACCAAATATGTCAGCCATTCATGGAATTACCTCCCGACCAAAGGCATACAACAAATTAATTAGAATGAAGCCAGACGTACCAGGGGAAGACGACGATTAATCTGAATCACTCTGAGCAGGACATTGGTGGCGCCATTACGTGCTCACTCGTCGCTGTAGAAATGAGTTGACGTCACATCAAGGTTTGTGTCTTAAACAGAAACACTGGCGGTCAGCGCCTGGCTGGATTTGAGCGCCCTGCTTCTTCGTATAATTATCTACATCAACGTCATACCCGTAGTTGATTTAATCATCGTCTTGACCGGGTAAATCTCGTTCAATTCTGAACTTTATGCTTAAATAACAAACTTCATTCAACGAAAACAAGTCTTCCGCTCAATTCAAACGAATACAGATTATATATATGAAAATGGGGAATAAAAAAAAACACCTGAGTGACTGGTATTTGACTGAATGACACGGGAAACAACTTACTGTAGCGGCAGGAGGCAGCTCTTCAGTAGGCTCTAGTAAGGTAGACAACCTGTTAATAAACTAGAACGAATTGTTAAACACTAAGGGGGCCGGAATAGCTCAGTGGTAGAGCGCCGGACACGTAATCCTAGGGTTGCGGGTTCGAATCTCCGCCGATCCGTTTCGGTACATGGGGATTTTTTCCCTCGGAGGTAATATTGGTTCTGAATCCATTTGCCATACAGTCCTTCGAATGAGACTATAAACCGATGTTTCGTGTGTGAATGCACGCATAACACCTGGCGCACATGTAAAATCCCATCACCAACTTTCGGAAGAGAAGGCCAGTTTGGCTGTTGGTATGGATGACACGTTACACATAGCATGCACCTTCCCTGAAGATGGAGTATAGCGGGATTAAAAAAAAAAACGGTAATACACACAAAACTCCACTCCCTTTGTTGGGCAGATGGGTTTAATACTTGCCTGTCTATACAGGGAGTGTCTGCAGGAGTATCAGCCTGCGTACGCAGAAGAAGAAGAAGTTAAGCACTTAGAGTTTGATCTCTGACCGAAGATATGTGGAGAACTTCAGTGAGAAACCGTGAAGTATTTCAGCAATGCTTCGATGTTCTTTGGGACATGCTGCCTCTCGAGTGCAGTTGAATTATCTGGTATGGAACTGATCCATATCCATCTTCAGATCAAGGCACACTAAGTCACCTTAGCTCTTTGAATTGGTTTTTAAATCATTGCGATATGTTCTACACAGCCAGACACCACGTGAATGCCTCCACGTTGGGCTGACAAATTCAAATACAATTTTCTTTGAGGAAATTAGTCAATATCGCTGCCACGGCGAAGAACATTTTCCGTTCAACGTTTCCTTCAGCGATGTGATGTTTGTTTGAACTGGTTGATGCCATTGGAGTTTTGGTCTTTGGGAACGTAATCCCACCACGCTATCATCCATTACTGACGTCAACGTTTCTTCATGATGATCTTGTCAATTTGTGGTAAGGTTATGTAAGGTAATGCTGTTTCTAGCCCAGCCAATTGCAAAGGGCCTACTGGCCATATCTGGGCTGTCACCGCGTTGAAGTCAACTCACAAGTCATTTGAAAAAAAAATCACTGACACAACCCTTTCAAACACATCTTCTAAGACCACGCTGGGAATTTGTAAAAAATCTTTTCTCCATAAAATCTTAGGTCAGATCAGGAATGTTAATCTCTTTCAGAAATTCAAACATCACATCAGGTGGGACATCTCTGGACAAGATTTTTATGGAGTCCACTGTAAAATGTTTATGTCTCATACCATGCAAGTCCCAACACTCTAAAACACCATGTTTCATTGTGAGTGGCACATGAAATGGAAAGCACCATGTTGTTTCTTCGCCTTTTAAAAGATACGAATGGGTGTAAAAGGAGTGGCCTGAATGCTAAGGGCACAAGACTGTTTTTCTTCTTTACGGCAGCCTCTGGAATATGGTAAAAATTCTTTCACGTTCGGATGGATTTTTTACATTGTTGTTATCCGTCTGCAAATTCCATTCCTCTCGCCAAAGTTCTTTGACGTAAGCCTGGGTTTGGGGTTTCGAATCAGTGTGAGGGACAGACAGTCTTTCCAAATCTTACCTTGTAGTACTCAATTTGTGGAACCACTCCAGGACATTTCTCACATAGCAGAAATTGTAGTCCATTTACATAACCATTTGATAGAAACATAAACAGCCAGCTGTTTGTGCTGCCTCATTCTCACTGTATGTCTGTCGTTTTTGATGCTTTTCTCGTTGTCGTTCTTTCCATTGGATTGTAGGATTTCAAGTCCAAGTGTAAGATCTATACTTGATGTTTTCTGTTCAGTGCACAGACAGGGAATTACAATGTCGTGGGATCAAGTAGTCCAATACAGTGGTCGTAGACATAGATTGGATATATACATTGCTTACAGTTTATGAAATTACCCCCCCCCCCCCCCCCCCACCAGCTGTGATCAACTTTGCCATACCTGGAGGGTTCACCATAATCTGTCTACCACAAAACAACACACAGTGCCCATTTTCAGTGTCATGATGATGGCTATTGTCTCCCTGTCTGTGTCAAGTGTAAATGACATGATCGACTGTCGGGTCATAAGGACGAAGCTGACTGTCAGAATTACAAGACGTGCAATGAGTTTTATCGATGTCGTGACAGTCACACCACAGTCTGTGTCCACGTGAATCACCTGTGTGATGGCCTGCAACCATGCCCAGAGCATGGTGATGAACTAATGTGTGACTTCGTTTGTCCTGAGTCCTGTGTGTCTTGCCTTCCACTGCAGTCACACCCTTTCCCATCAGCTCTTTCCCACAGCTGTGCTACCTGGAAGCTTTCAGCAGTGGAAGAGGCATAGATGACGTCACTGATAACATCGTGCTGATCCACTTGGGCGTACAGGCGTGTGGATGGAGGAGGTTCACACAGGTAGTGTTACCGAATCTTCACAGTTCGGATCTCAGTATGAATGTACTTCAGTCTGTCAACTTCAGCCACTTTACAGAAATACCTCAACTCTGAAGACTGAGCCTTTGCGGGCAATCCTTTGTCTAAAAGTATTCTTCATGTCCCAAAACAGTATATACATTCATCACTGAAGATCTTCAATATTTCCTGTGTTCTAGCGGATTTGTTTTAACAATATACGTGCCTTTTCCGCTTTTATGCTTAGCTTACAAGTTCTAGTTTTGTCACGGAATAAAATTATGGAAATGCGGGAACAAAACTTGTTTTAGAATCTTCAGGTATTTCTTTTAATTTACAAGTTGTCCTATAACCGAATTATGTCCGGACTTCATCATACACATGACAAAACGTATCCTGTTCTTGCTGACAACGACAAACCATACTGTTCTGTTGTTTTACTAGACAATTTCTGATGTAAATATTTGGCCCCATCTGATGAAATATTGTCATGTGATTACTTGTTGAAATCTGTTGCTTATTGCTGTGCTCTCGCAGTATGGGCTGTGCTTGCTATTCTGGGAAACTTCGAATTTATTCTTCAAAAAGTACCAAGACTGCTTTTGGGGTATTTCTTCTACATCTGTGTGCATCTGATTTTTGATGGGACTGTAACTAGTCTTCAATTTTGTTGCAAACTAGATTTGTGTTGATGAGTATATATCTGGAATGAAACTGTGTGGAAAAGCAGCTCATCCTGTAGCATGGTAGTGTTTTTCCTTTATATCGTCTGAGGTATCAGCTTTCCTGATCTGCTTTATCACTCTGGGTGGCTTCATAGTGTTCCATTTTCCTTTCAGTCACCTCAGGTTTGTGGTCAGATCAGCTCACATTGCCTGTGTCTTCATGTGGGCTCTGGGACTTACGCTGGCATCAGTGTCTCTGCTCCCTGTCACACCTCACACTGGGAGGTTGTTATTCCACCAGACAGGAATTTGCATTCCACAGCCTGTCACAGAGTTGACTTTCCTGGTCAATTTACTCCTTCAGCTTCATGATCGTCTGCAACCTGATCCTCTTTCTCCTGATTGGTGTGCGTCAGTGTCTTATTTACTGGTCAGTAAGAAGTTACACTCGATCTAATCAGCTAACAGAGACCAAAGATTTAGACACCGAAAGTGCACAGTCTTATGAAGCAACTATCACCAGGCGTCTCCTCCTGTCCCTCGGCATGTCTGATTTCCTGTGCTGGTTTCCTGTTGGTCTGTGTGGGGTCCTGGCTGACAGTGGTGTTGTCATTCCAGGGGAAACCAATGTTGGAATGGACATTTTCATGATGCCACTCAATTCTGCACTGAACCCATTCCTCTACACTTTCAACATACTTCTGGAGAAACGACGCAAAGACCAAGAACTCTGTATTCTAAAACTGTTGCGATCTCAGCAAAAGAAGAAACACTTGCTGTGTTTTAAAACTGTTTCTGTCTCAACTGCCAGAAAGCTCAACTATAATCTGAGAAAGTATAGAAAACAATGCACACAGTAAAATAACATCCAGAATTCCAGTGCAGTGGCAATACATATTTGACTTTTTTTGAGGGGGAAGCTATAGAAGAGAGGTACTCTGAAAAACATTTTTCCCTCCGAAAATGATGTGGACCATCTTGCTATTCTGACTCCTCTCTTAAACTGCTTTGTACGATGGCCACCTAGGATCTTCTGCTTGTACC
>JADBJO010006219.1:25000-30000 GCA_016801955.1 Conus betulinus
CATGGCTGTTGTAATAGTGGGAGGAAAGCAGCACCAGAAAAAACGTCAGTTTAGTATTAGTAATAGTTGTGTTGTGCCTACAATTGCTGTTGTTGTTGTTGTTGTTGTTGTTGTTGTTGTTGTGCTGTCGTTCTTTTTCCTGTGGTAGTACCAGTACAAGCAGCAACAGTGACAGTAATAGAAGCGAAAAGTAATGGTAATCGTAACTGCGAAAGTAGCTGCACAGCAATAGCCTTTATGCTGTCAGGAATGATAACAAAATCAATAGCTGTAATTACTTTAGCAACATGTAGTAGTAGTAGTAGTAGTAGTAGTAGTAGTAGTAGTAGTAGTAGTGATAGGTGTTGTCATTGGTGTTGTAGAAACCACAGCAGGATAAATAGTAGTCGTAGCAGTAACAGCAGTAGCAGAGGCAAACTGTAGTGCTTTGTAACAGCAGCAGCAGCAGCAGCAGTAGTAGTAGCGGTGGCAGTAGCAGAATCATCAGCAGCAGCAGCAGTGGTCACTGCGGGAGCAAACAGTAGCAGCTGTAGTAACATGAGCAACATCATCAGTATTCAGAAGACCCCATCCACACTACTGTTAGTTTGGTCATTGTGGCTCTGTCTGTCTGTCTGTCTGTTTGTGTCTGTCTGTCTCTCTCTCTCTCTCTCTCTCTCTCTCTCTCTCTCTCTCTCTCTCTCTCTCTCTCTCTCTCTCTCTCTCTCTCTCTCTCTCTCTCTCTCTCTCTCCCTCTCTCTCTCTCTCTCACTCTTAATGTCATCACAGAATGAAAGCATTGTATAATGGTTGTAGTTTATGTGTGCAAAGTTGTCAAAAGGCGAAGCATTTGTGCAATGTCATCATTATCGTGAATTTGGAAGTGCGACTGTTTATGTTTTTTAGGTACTTCCTCCTTCAAAGGCCCAAGGCCTAGAGGAATAAAATGTCTGACTCTGAGTCTGAAATCTCTCTCTCTCTCTCTCTCTCTCTCTCTCTCTCTCTCTCTCTCTCTCTTACGGCGCATCCTTTTCCGTGTGTCCATGCCCGATGTTTCTTCTCTGGCTGCGCGCGTTCGAGTCTTGAAGAACGGAGGAGAGGTGGGGAGTGGAGGGTTGTGCGGAGGGCGACAAGCGGATGGAAGGGGGAGGGTGCGTGTTCAGGAACGAGGAATAACACCATAAACGAGGAGATTCTGTTGGCCCCGTGGCTTAAGCTATGCTCTCTGAATCCAAGCGCCTTAGGTTCAGTTCCAGGGCTTGAGACCGCCAGATGAGAGGTGATTTTCTCTTTGGAATCAATATCCGTATGCAGCGACTCCACAGAATGAGCAAGCATTAACTGAGACCATTCTGTTCATCAACCAGATTGCGTGGAGATTGTGACGTAGTTAGAATGTCATTTTAAAAGAAAACATGGAGTCAAAAACAGGAAAAAGCTAAGAACGGTGGAAGAAGCACGAACAAATGGCTAAGACAAGATGGGACGAAAAGAAGAACTGAACGAACAGAAGTAGAGCTGTGACTGACTGGTCTGGCAACAGACATGACCTCCTGTCAGTTCAACCCCTCCCCCTCTCCAACCAGCCCCCTGATTTAAGAAGATGCTAATGAATTTGAAAATACTTTAAAATACGTTCAACATTCAGTTCGTGCCTAATCCATTGATAGTTTCTTCCCCGCTGTTTTGCAGTTTTGTCATGGACATACAATCTCGCGTATATACACACACAGTTATATTCATAAACTCGTCCACGCATGATCACTTGCACAGAACCACACACATGCACACACACACACACACACACACACACACACACACACACACACACACACACACACAAGACAGAGAGAGAGAGAGAGAGAGAGAGAGAGAGAGAGAGAGAGAGAGAGAGAGAAGAGAGAGAGAGAGAGAGAGAGAGAGATTAGGGGTGATCCAGACATATGACTGAAACACAACGATGCACCTAAGATAACAGATCAAGGAAATTAATTAACAGCAACAAAACATATCCATTGTGCACATTTCCTAGAGATTTGAATCACATATAAACCCCTCTTTCATTTTCTCTGGCCATACACTCCTGACTTTTATTTAAAAGAAGACTTACTGTTCCCATGAACGAAAGAGACAAACACATTAGACAAAACATGTAGATAAGCTCTAAAAGAACACAGAGGTCATCCGGCCTTGTTCACGAAACACCAGCCAGCTGACAGTGAAGGGGGCTGGAATGGAAAGACATCTGTTGAAAAGATGGAATGAAAATACATCCATCTGTCAGGGAGATGGAATAAAAACGCATCTCTCTGTTAGCAAAATAGAAATAAACATTTTAGCAAAATAGAAATAAACAGGCATCTAAATCCTAGAGGAATTTGGTTGAAAGTACATTTGTTATTACCTGTTGAATGACTGGAGAAATGTAGCTTCCTGTCTACGTGCTGGGAGGATGTAGAGGGGATTCGTCTGTCTGTATACCATTTGTTAGATGAGTGGGTGGGGAATTCATCTGATTTGGTAGATGGGTGGATGTGGAATTCATCTGTCTGTCTACCTTTTGTTAGATGGATGAGTAGGGGATTCATCTGTTTCTCTATCATTTGTTGATGGATATACGTGGAATTCATCTGTATGTCTACCATTTCTTGACGGATGGGTGTGGAATTTATCTGTCTGTCTACCATTTGTTGATGGATGTATGGGAAATTCATCTGTCTATCATTGCTGATGGATATGTGTGGCATTCATATCCCTCGCTGCCATTTCATGATGGATGGGTGGGGAATTCATCTGTCTGTCTACCATTTGTGATAGATGTGTGTGTGTGTGTGTGTGTGTGGGGGGGGGGGGGGGGGGGGGTGCATTTGTCTCTCTCGCATTTGTCGATGCATGGAATTTAAGTTCTTACATTCGTTTTTTTTTTTTTTTTTGTTTGTTTGTTTGTTTTGTTTGTTTTTTTTTTTTTTCAAGAAAAAACAAAGAAGAACCTGAATCCCCTTTCATGCAAAGAACCCAAGGGAAACTGTCCGTGTAATGTAACATTACGTTCCCACCGCCACCCTACCCCCAAGCTCCTCCTCAGCAGAAACGAATGTACTATCAAACACTCAGGGTGCATTAGAAATATACTGTGCAGTGATCAACACATCCAGCAGACTGTTTCTTTATATCATCCGACAGCTCCAGGGAAGTGACTGGGCTTTTCAAGTATAACTTCCCAGATCTGTTGAGTTGACCAAGACACCTTCACTGACATGAAAGAGGGCATAGACAGATCCAGTCGGATCAGATACGACTAATGTGAGAAGGTGGTTGGAGGGGTGGGAGGTGTGGGAGAGAAACTGACATCTTCACCACAAACCTTAGCCTGCTGGTCGCTCGGGGCCTTTAGTCTGCAGAACTGATCTGTCCAGGGTGAAGTTGATAGGGTTTTTTTTTGTGTTGTTTGTTTGTTTGTTTTTTTATTCGCCTCAACAAATTCACCACTGGGATTGTTATACTGTGTATTGATTACATGTGCTGTAGATGTACGTAGGTACGATGATAGTAGTGTTCCCAGTCCCTTGTCTGCTGTCTGAGTGACTATTGATTTGTTTTGCCCAGATAGGCCTTCATGCCAATGAGAACTCAGCTTGTGTTAGCATGATAGTTCTCCATGATGACTCACTGTGTGTCACCATGATAGTTCTCCATGAGGACTCACTGTATGTCACCATGATAGTTCTCCATGAGAACTCACTGTGTGTCTCCATGATAGTTCTCCATGAGAACTCACTGTGTGTCACCATGATAGTTCTCCATGATGACTCTCACTGTGTGTCACCATGATAGTTCTCCATGAGGACTCACTGTATGTCACCATGATAGTTCTCCATGAGAATTCACTGTGTGTGACCATGATAGGCCTCCATGAGGACTCACTGTATGTCACCATGATAGTTCTCCATGAGGACTCACTGTATATCACCATGATCGTTCTCCATGATGACTCACTGTGTGTCACCATGATAGTTCTCCATGAGGACTCACTGTGTGTCACCATGATAGTTCTCCATGAGGACTCACTGTGTGTCACCATGAGGACTCAGTGTGTCACCATCCCATGAGGACTCTCACTGTGTGTCACCATGATAGTTCTCCATGAGGACTCACTGTGTGTCACCATGATAGTTCTCCATGAGGACTCACTGTGTGTCACCATGAAAGGCCTCCATGAGGACTCACTGTGTGTCACCATGATAGTTCTCCATGAGGACTCACTGTATGTCACCATGAAAGCCTCCATGAGGACTCACTGTGTGTCACATGATAGTTCTCCATGAGGACTCACTGTATGTCTCCATGGTGACATACAGTGAGTCCTCATTGTAGCCTATCTTGGTGCCTCCATGACAGGAGTCCATGAGGATTCATTCCTGCAAACAACATGCTTGCCAGCTCGTCTGTTGAATAGACAGAAAGTCCATCAGTGGGAAGGCTAAAAACGATAAATGATTTTGGTGTATTTATTTGTTGTTGTTGCTGCTGCTGTGTGTTGTTGTTGTTTGTTGTTGTTTTTGTTTGTTTGTTTTTTTTTTTGTTTGTTAGGTCTTCAATTATGTTCGTTTGTATGTGCGTGCGCGCGCGCGCGCGCGCGCGCGTGTGTGTGTGTGTGTGTGTGTGTGTGTGTGTGTGTGTGCGTGCGTGCGTGCGTGCGTGCGTGCGTGCGTGTGTGTGTGTGTGTGTGTGTTGCTTTTTGTGTTTGTTTTTTTGTATAGCTATGAAATTATATGTCTAACATTTTCATTAAAATGATAATCATGAAAAATACATTTAACAGCTCTGCATGCGTTCAGATGACTTCACATTTATGCTTGAATGCTGTCATCATATAATTGAAGTTCTGGCAACAGGCAAATGCATGTTCTTTTATTTAGGAATGATGTTTTTGTTTTCGGTAATTTATTTGTTCTCACTATGAACTGTGCTATAGCCACCTTACGCCATATGCAACAGTACACTGTCCTGACACTTTGATT
>JADBJO010006219.1:37500-41319 GCA_016801955.1 Conus betulinus
TGTCTATAATCACACACCAGACTGTAAGGCACGAATTCTCCAGACATATCACAGTAAAAGTAAGGCTGGGTCAGTCCCTGGGACATACTGCAGGTCGCCCTGTACCACGTCTCCATGTTCTCCAGCTCCCTGCACCGACTGTTCACATCACAGGCCAGCAGTTGGTGAGTCAGGTGCTGCATGGGACAGACGTCCAGATGAACAGAGAGTGGCAGAGTGGTGCTGTGTGGAACGGGAAGCTTCACAGATTCTTTGGTGTGGGGATGATCCAGTAGGGAGGGGACTTCACACAAAAATTGGCAGTCGGGAACTTACACGTCGTAAAATCAACGAACTTGGTGATAAAAGCACACCTACAATCTTCGAGTCCTATCAAGACTCTGTTTGTCAGATAGTAAACCACATGACCACTCTCCCAGAGGAAAGTGTTGCTGTACCTGTCAGAATTGCCCTGGAGCTTAGATGTGGAAAAACGAATGCAAAGCTGCTAGCAAATGTTGAAATAGGTATTCCATCGTATAAAGTCAAATTCTCTGTCTGTCTGTCTGTCCGTCTGTCTGTCTGTCTGTCTGTCTGTCTGTCTGTCTGTCTCTCTCTCTCTCTCTCTCTCTCTCTCTCTCTCTCTCTCTCTCTGGCTAAAATTAGAAAAGAAAGAGAGCAAGGGTAAGCTCCATTGCTGTGTAACAAATATGTTTCAAGAAGCTTGTCGTGTGACGTAGCCTCACATCAAGGCATGTGACGCTCCATCACTCGTAGTCTAGTGAATATGAATCATTTCCCCATGCCACAACTAAAAAGGAAGAATATTCATGTGGCTTGACTAGTGTAGTGGGCGTATCCAATAATTGTGAGAATGGTTCAGTCAGATAGACAAGGGTGGTCAATGGGTGAAAGTGACCACTGAGAGATAGTATAATAAGGGCTGGTAAGGCGACGGTCATGTGTTTTGAACACTGAGTATGCACTCAATAGGAGGAGGGAGGAAAGAATCACTTTTAGCCCAGCAGATGGCCTAGAGACTCGAACCTGTCAGGACGTTGGTCAAGGGGTCCTCACTGCTGATTTGGTTGATTGTAGGGATCGCGTGTGCATATGGAGTAAATGCTGTCATGAATGCGTGTGTGCAAAAGTCCCCCCTGAGAAAAAGAAAAAGAAAAAAAAATCTATTTGTGCCCTCTCGGGGCCTGGAAAAGAGGATTTTGATTTGTACCTCAAGGGTTTGAGGGAAGAAAAAAAAAGAGAAAATTAGTTCAATTATTTACTGTGAATAATATTTGCATTTTTGTCTGTTTCGGGTGGTTAAGAATTCTTTTGGTTGCTCTTCTCCGTTAAGTGTGTGTGTGTGTGTGTGTGTGTGTGTGTGTGTGTGTTTTTTTTTTTTTTTAATAGGATTTCTTTTTGACCCTTCCCCACCTCAGGACCGATAGCCTCAACCTCCTCTTGCTCGTACCTGGCAGCAAGGGGGCAGGGCGTTCGGGAGTCGCTGTCCTTCCCCTAGAGCATTAGAATTTGTTTTGTCCCCTTCCCCAGGACTGATAGCCCCAACCTCTTTCTGCTCCGATTTAGCAGGGGGCATGGCGTTGGAGAGTCGATAGTCCTTCTCCTCTCATAAATATCTATTTCTCTCCCTTTCCTATCGTTTCATTTTGATTTTACCCCTTACCCCCCTGAGTGTGGGATCGACTTCACCTCCATCACGCAACTAGTGTAGGTGGTGGAGTTGATTACCACTCGGCCCTAATAAACATCTTTTTCTTTTGATTATATATTGCTTTTTTGTGTTGTGATATTTTCTTTGCGTTTGGGTGATGATGTGCATTTATTGATTGATTGTTGATTATTTTGTATTATTACTATATTGTTGTGTATATTGTGCATGATTTTTTTTTACCCCCGTCTCCAGTTTCACGGGAGGCAGTGGTCACTAGGGTACTGTCTGAGGGTTTTTGTTTGGCTTTTCTTGATTTCTTCTCACTATTCCGGAACTGTGTATCCTTTCATTTCCTTTTCACCCCCTTTTTCAAAACCTCTAAACCTTCTCTTCAATAAGCTCCTATCTAGTTTTCTTTTCACATTTTCATCTTTTAGGTAGGATTTTCGCTAGTTTGTGTTTCTCCCCCTCCTTTTAATTGTGTGAGATTCCATTTGTTTTGTACATTTATTTTGCATTTATCGTATAAGGGGATACATTTGTTTTGTGAATTCATTTGGAATTAAGTAAAAAAAAAAAAGACTGACAACAAGAACATTTAAGAACCAAACTTTATAAAGAATTTATTTCCAGAAAACTATAGAATTGTGTTTTTTTTCATTTCTTAGGGAAAAAACACACAGATTACCATTGAACGTCATTTTTTTAATTCCAATTGACAGCTGTTTTTGAAAGCAAATTACTTTTGGAAAAATATATTCCTTGTGTTTCATATCTATCCTGTTTTAGTAAGCTGTTTTCTGTTTACACCGGAAATTGAATTCTTTATTTGTATATATTATAATTACGTTTTTGTGAAACATATAACACAATCATATATCGCCTTATTTTTATTCATACTTAGAAATTGTTTTGTGTTTATATATGTTGACGGTTCATTATGGATGATTTTGATAAATATGTTCAACAAGCGGACCGCTTGGGTTTTTGATGGAGAAAAACTTACCAGCTATGTGCAACAATGCATAGATAGGCAGACAGGCTAAGAGAGAGAGAAGAAAATCAAAGGAAACTAGAGGGAGAAGAAATTCAAAGACAACTAGAACTAGAGTTTGAAGAAAAAAAGACTACAGTGGGAATTTGAAGAAAAAAAACTACAGAGGGAATGTGAAGAAAACAAGACTACAAAGGGAAGCTGAAGATAAAGAACGTCAATTTAAGTTGAGGCAGTTAGAATTAGAGACCGATGCTGGCATTAAAAGATTACAGGCATCGAGAGAACCTCCACCAGTTCCACCAGTCAGTTCCGCAAGTGCGCCTCAACCAAAAACACCATATATTCCAAAGTTGCCGCCTTTTCAGGAAAAAAAACGGGTGACATCGATAGTTTCCTTTTCCGATTTGAAAGTCACGCAACGTCTTGTGGTTGGCCAAAGAAAAAGTGGACATTGTATTTTGCGTCGTTATTAAGGGTAGCGCTTTGGGACTGTACCCACACACTCGTGGCGAAAGAAAATTTAACTTGGGATCAATTGAAAGAAGAGATCCTCAAGAAATTTCAATCTTCTGCAGATCGTTTTCGCAAACGTTTCCGTTCTGTGCGCCCTGACAAAGGAGAATCGTTTCCGTCGTTTTTAATTCGCATGAATCATTGCTTAGATCGATGGATCGATTTATCAAAAACGAACAAAACTTTTCAATCACTGCGAGATCTCCTTCTTAGAGAACAACTTTTCCAGAGCGTGAGCAAAGATCTGGCCACTTTCCTTAAAGAAAGGCAATTTGAAAGTGGTGAGGAAATGTGTCAGATGGCTGATCACTATTGTATCACTCACCCGGATAAGGGTGCGGCTAGGAAAGGAGAATTTTCTATCTTTGAGTCTCATGCGTCATGTACAATCTCATCGGGACAGGGTAATTACAGGAAAGGAAATCGTGGGTCATTTCCGGATCCTCAAGGATATACCTATCCTAGGAATGGACAGGGATCTTTCGGTGGTTCGAGTGACTTTCGTCAGTACCAGTACTTACCACCAGAAAAACCCTTTGCTCCTTAGCAAACGTTCCGAGGTCGTGGACAACGACCATCGCGTTGACCTTTTGGGTCAGTTCGTGTACAGAACCGAAGTTCACGAAGTAACACCAATCAGTTGGCCGCCAATCAGACA
>JADBJO010006219.1:42185-55593 GCA_016801955.1 Conus betulinus
TCCATAAAACTTCGTGTTCGGTATGTTGAGCGTACAAATGTTGCCATCAACCAGTCAGTTGAATGGATATGTCCTATGTCAGAAACTGATATCAACATGACAGATATTATCAGTGATGATTTTGTACCCAATGTAACGCACACGGACAGATCAAAGGTTGTGAAAACAGCAAATGTAGGATTGTTAACATCTTCCAGTGCAGATGATGATGTACCCTTTCCTACTCTGTCTATCAAAGGTGAAACCTATGATGATGTGGTTCTGTCGAATGATTTGTCTGCAAGTCAGACAGAACAGCTCAAAGAAATTTTGAAAGACTTTCAGGATGTGTTGACAGATACCCCAGGTACAGTGACAGGAATTGAACCCCATAGTATTCAGTTAACTACTGAAATACCAGTGCGAACCAGACCATACCCCCTCCCGTTTGCAAAAAATGAGGTTGTCGAGAGAGAAATTAAAGTAATGCCGGATTTAAAGGTCATAGAACCTTCTACATCTCTGTACAGCTCACCAGTTGTATTGGTGGACACACCTGATAGCTCGGTGCGGTTTTGCATCGGTTACAGGAAATTAAACAAGATCACTGTGTTCGATGCAGAGCCCATCCCAGACATTGAAGAACTTCTGTGTCAGCTCTCAGAAGAAATCATTTTGTGAAAGTAGACTTCACTAAAGGATACTGGTAGATTCCAATGGCTGAAGCTAACGAGGAAAAAGACAGCATTTCAAACACCTTTTGGTCTTTTCCAATGGACGTAAATGCCATTCAACTTGCAAAATGCCCCAGCTTCTTTTGCCAGAATGATGGAAGCCCTGAAACTCCATGAATGTGGTGCAGTCAGCTTTTTTGACGACATATTGTTGGCTGCAAAGTCATGGAGTGACCTCTGTAGCCGGCCATTTTGTCCGACCTGGCCGTCTCGTCTTTCAATTTTTGTCGGACAAAACGGCCTGGTTCCACAAAACGGCCGGCTCTGAGTAAGCGGCCGTTTTGTCCGATGTCCGATGTCCGATGTGCGTGCGTGCGTGTGTGTGTGTGTGTGTGTGTGTGTGTGTGTGTGTGTGTGTGTGTGTGCGTGCGTGTGTGTGTGTGTGTGTGTGTGTGTGTGTGTGTGTGTGTGTGTGTGTGTGTCCAAAAGTACTTTCAGTACTGATGTAGCGGTGTGAAAAAGACAAACTATTGAATGAATGTCAGTACATGTCAGCTACTCGGTGTGGAGAGAGACAGAGAGAAAGTTGGGACTAAAATATATAGGGGGGGGGGGGGGGGGGGGGGGGGGGGGGGGGCGGAACAGGTAAAGAACATATCTACCGTGCGGCGTTGCAGCCACTGGGCGATGCGCTTGTTATTGCTGTGCCTAGTGCATGCTACATTTTGTACTTAGGCTTGCTGATGTTGCACTTAGCGTAATGTTTTATCCACCAAACATTGAAGTGAAGGGTGCCGTCACCACATTTTGTCCATCAGGAAGGATAACTCCCAACATGGTTTTTTTTAGGCGGAAATCGACCATCACACAGTGCTATTATCATGATCGTCAGTGAAGTGGGTCAGCTCTATATGGGTGTGTGTGTGTGTGTGTGTGTGGTGGGGGCAGGGGTGGCGGGGGGGGGGGGGGGGGGGGGGCTTAAGTCAAAAATAAATAGAAGTTTTGAATTGTCATTCAAGAACAACTTTTAGCTCAAAAGGTAGATGAAAGACAGCCCTATCTACTCTGAAAAAGGCAATACTGCAAATACACAAAGAAGCAAGAAAACAGGAGGGGGGTTTTAAGGTCAAGGTTATGACCTTGACGTGTGACCTTCAAAACAGAAAAATCTATTTTTAGCCACATCTCGGGCAGCGATCGACATAGGAAACTAAAACTTGGTATGAAGGTTGTTTGGTTAATTGACTCTCCAAATATGTCAAAGCAATTAAGGTCAACGTCAAGGTCACAGGCAACGTCACATTCTCAAAACTGAGGGTGCCTCAACTGTTTGTCCGAAGTCCCCAACGGTTTGACACAGTCACATCAAAAGTTGTACCGTGATGTGCCACCTCTCTCTCTGTCTGTCTTCTCTCTGTCTGTCTGTCTGTCTGTCTGTCTGTCTGTCACTCTGTCTCTCTCTCTCTCTCTCTCTCTCTCTCTCTCTCTCTCTCTCTCTCTCTCTCTCTCCTGCAGCCAAGTAAAGAAAACACGAGAATAAGACCGACTCAATAGTCATGGCCCCTGACGGCCAATGGTCAGCTTAAGACGACAAATTGGCCACCTGGGGGCATGACGGCCGAATGGGTTTTTTTTTCACGTGATTTCTTTACTTGGGGATAGACAGACAGGAAAAAGAAAGAAAAGAAAAAAGAAAAAAAAAACACAGAACGCGACGAATTTATACTTCTTTGCCAGTGAAATATCGGACAAAACGGCCGCTAAAGACCTTTTCACAAACCGTTCAAAGAACATCAGACCAGGCCTGAATCAGCATTCAAAGAACACTGCTTGAGAGAGAAACATGATATCTCTCTGGATAACACCACACTGCTGGGAACTGAACCCAACTTTCTCAAAAGGAAGGTGAAGGAGGCCATTCAGATAAAAACAAGAAGACCCAGCCTCAACAGGGATGGGGGACTTGAGTTATCTCCCATCTATGACAGCATCTTAAGACCTGTGGTGAACTCTAACTTACCTCTAGTGAACTCGGACTCACAACCTGCAGCTATTGTGAACTCTGCTGCAGTGAACTCGAACTCACGACACATTCAACCAGCAGCTCCCCTTTATTGCTTCAGTTGACTGATGAAGGCTGGTTGTGGCCCAGCCGAAATATTTCAGTAAGTAAGTGTGAACTTAATAGACTCTGAGTAAAGATAATCTTTTCTACTTATGAATCCAGAGTCTGGGAATTTTTATGGCAGAAGAAGACATATTTTGATTGTGTTGTGACACAAACCTATTGTTTTATTGGTCCGTTGTCAACAATGGAAAATATGTTTGATTTTTTAATGGACTATAACATTACATGTGTGGAAAAAAAAACTATCTCTTGTTTATTTTGTTTACATGTCTCTTGAGAACCATTTAGACTTAGAAATATTCTTATTTCATGAGGGTTTTGGACACATGATGTGAGATAAAGGTAAAGGAAAAATGTGCTTCACATCTTAACATATAAACATAATTTGTACTTTGAATTGTCAATATCCCTAATTGTTTTGTCCATGTAATTTGAGAAATGTAATTTGTGACAAGTGGTGATGAATTATGATTTTTTTTTTAGAAAGACTGAACTTTTGAAACATGGTATTTATGGTGGACCATGATGGTTGATTCTACGTTGATGTGTAATCTGGTGAATCATGTGCGATGGATACACAGTTTGCGATTCATGACCGAAGATGTGTTTTAAGTGAAGTTGTATATCCTTAAAAAAAAAAAAAAAAAAAAAAAAAATTCTGGCGATTTTTTTTTTTTCACCCCAGGATGGGGAGTGTCATGTGACGTAGCCTCACATCAAGGCATGTGACGCTCCATCACATGTAGTCTAGTGATATGAATCATTTCCCCATGCCACAACTAAAAAAAGGAAGAATATTCATGTGGCTTGACTAGTGTAGCGGGCGTCCCCAATAATTGTGAGGATTGTTCAGTCAGATGGACAAGGGTGGTCATTGGGTGAAAGTGACCACTGAGAGATAGTTTAATAAGGGCTGGTAAGGTGATGGTCAGGTGTTTTGAACACTGTGTATGCACTCAGTAGGAGGAGGGAGGAAAGAATCACTTTTAGCCCAGCAGATGGCCTAGAGACTCGAACCTGTCAGGACGTTGGTCAAGGGGTCCTCACCGCTGACCAGTCATTACCAGGTGAGCCATAGATAGTTTGGGGAAAGCTACAGGGGAAAACCTAAAGAAAAGAGAAAGAAAGAATTCATGTGTTGAACTGGGAAGCAGGTTACTTACACGAACCTTATTCGTGTTTCAGCCCTTCACCCTTCACCTTCACCCTGTCAGCTATTCCTCCTCTGAGACGGGTGGTTAAAGACGGCCATGGTGTGGGGAACAAGCCGGTAGTTCAGCCCCAGCAATTAAAGACAGCAGGTAGAGGAGTCGGACCTCATCATTTCTCCAGTGACTGGAGAATTCAAGGGGGCGACACTTTTCTGATGCAGATGCAGGCAGGGCATCATGACAGTAGTTGGATCTTGGGCCAATGTTATGTGAAATGCCATGACTTTATAGTTTAGGAGGAATATTCTTTCTTCGGCAAGATGATCTCTGGATGACTATTCCATTCTGGGAGGTCTGCTGTGCACTTCCAGTCATCTGCCCCGTCCAGCAGACTCTGCCTGCATGTTCCGTGTGGCACTGTTGTTCTTGGCCATGATTCGCTACCTCCTCCTGCCGTGAAGAATGTTGCAGGTGCTTTTGCAGTCCTGATTTTCCCTTTTGTGGTGTTGGCTAGCCCACACTACTTGTACAATCTCTTTGAGCACAGTATGAAGCAAGACTTATCTCTGATGCAGGTATGGCATCATGATTGCAGGAGTTATTTATTCTCATGGTCTGGATCTTGGGCCAATGTTATGTGAAGGCCATGACTTTATAGTTTAGGAGGAGTATTCTTTCTCTCGGCAAGAAGGAAGAAACTTTGTAAGAATTTATTGATTTCAATTCGTAACCTGATTTATCTCTCAGTGTGAAAAGAAAAGAGAGATACGTGTATAGAACTTGTTTATTGATTGTTCGATTCATTTAGTAAAGTGTTTTCCCCGAAGGAGAGGGGGAGAAGAAAAAACATTTGGTAGTGCACCTTTTGGTTGATTGGAGGGATTGCGTGTGCGTATGGAGTAAATGCTGTCATGAATGCGTGTGTGTGGAAAAGTGACAGTGTGACACGTACCTACGGCAAGGGGCAAAGACTGAAAATACTATAACAAAAATATAACCTTGTTACTCCAGATCGTGAAACTCCTTCCAATGTGAGTCAGTGGAAGCCATGCTAAAAAGAGGCGATTGTTGTTATCGTTATTGTTGTTGCCGATTTATTATTATTACTGTGACAGACCGTTTCCCGTCCAGTCACAAATTTTCATGCAACCGTGCTAACCGGAAGGTAGTCCTCCGGAAGCCGGTTGAAAAGTTACCTGACTGCTACTCACCTGCGCGCCGTTAAAGCCGGATGAGCTGAACCAGTTAGGCAGTCTCTGCAGTGATTCCGGCTCCGCAGTATTCAGAAGGCCGCAGAGGGACCCAGCTGTTTTTTTTTTTTTTTTTTTTTTTTTTTTTTTTTTTTTTTGTCAGTCGGGTATTTATCATTCAATATTTATTTGTTAGCAAACCGAAACCGTATTCCCGTTTAGGAGTGACTGAAACTTCCTCAGCGCACTTGTGAAGGTTTGGTTTAGAAAAGAAAAGGAAGGTATTTGCTGTGTTCTGTTATCCTATGACTTGGTAGGGTAACAAAACGAAATGCTGTCGGAAAACATGAATAGATGAAGTGAGTGTTAAAGAAAGTGGTTTTCAGGAAGAAAAAAAAGGTTTTGTTTATTCTGTGACTTAATTATGAAGTTATGAACTTCATGATGAAAAAAGTGTGATGTGGTTTGCGAAACGAGGGAGAATTTGATGCTATGAATAATAAGCTCCCAGAGTGAGCGACAGAGAGATTTTATATATGATTTTTGATGTGGATGAGTATTTAATTCACTCTTGATATGAATACTGAATAGTTGTGTGTTAGTAAACAAGAGTGTGTGGAAATCTTTTCCTTTACATGTATTGAAGTAGATAAATCTTTTTTGGGAAAAAAAAAAAACTTTTAAAATCTGGTGATTGTATGAATTGAAATGAACATTCTTGTCATTATACAAGAAGAAGAAATTAATATTTGTGGCATGACGAAAGACATTTATAGTTTGATGAAAAGTAATCATTAAGTGTGTGTAATGAATTGTATTCATGGTTTATTGAAGAGGTCTAAGTGGTAATCTTTCCCCAATTTGGGAAACTAGACTCTGAAAGGTTTATATTGAAGTCCTTTACTGTGTAGTGCTATGATTCCGGAAAAGGAAATGATGTGTTATTATTCCGGAAAAAAGGAATATTGCAGTATTGATGAAAGAATATGTTGATGTTTGTCTCAAGTTCTAGTGGAATATGATGTGGCTAATGAATATGAATGTAGTTGTGACTGCAATGAGTAGTAGCCATGATAATCAAGGTAGTTAATCAGTTTCCCCCAGGTAGATGTGTTCCCTGGACTGAGGGGGACTGGCTGCTACTGTGTGAGGGTCAGGGGTTCGTAGATGTGTCTACCCTCTTCTCCACCGTGTGACGGTGTGGAGAGGTCGGCCTGAGTGCCGACAATCTACCCTACCTGCCACTGCGCCCGGGACCGACTACCCGCTGAGCCAGTTGGGCTGGAGACGCCGCTGCTGCCAAGCCAGAGCGCCGCTCCCGAGTTTTGAACCAGCGACCTGTTGGCGAGGCCGTCGCTGCGTTCTGTGCTTCTGTGTGTGTGTGTGGGCCACAGTCCTGTGTGAGACTGTCACCCTGTCGCCGGCAGAGACGCCGTGAGTGCTAGTGTTTTTTTTTTGTATTTTTTTCTCTGATTCACAGCTCTGACGTTCTGCAAGTTCCGTGTCAGACTTGACGCTGTAGGCGTTGTCGTCTTTCATCTTCATCGTCTTGTCGTCTTCGTCCTCTTCATTCGTTTCGTCGTCGTCGTCGCCGCCTTCATCGTCGTTGGAACCAGCAGCGACAGTAGATAGTGAATTAAATATAGATATATTTTGCGTCATGCGCCCTGTTTGGCGTATTTGAAATATTAATATATACATATAGTTTGTGTGTACGCCTGGTGGTTGGCGTGCCGACTATTCATGATGTTGCATTTATTATATGTTTGTCTGATGGCTCAGGCAGCATAAAACAGAAAAGGTGTTGTTCTGTTGCCTGGCTGTCAATGTTCGGGTGAGTAGGTGTGTGTATGTGATTTGGAAAAGTCGTGCATGCATCCATAATTTCTGTGTGTGAGTCAGACAGTGAGATACCCGCAGACACCACTCATTCCATCCGTAACAATTACTATTATTTATTATTGCTATCATCATCATCATCATCATCATCATCGTTGTTATTTGTTGTTGTTGTTGTCATTATTATTATTATTTATTATTATTATTATTGGCATCCTGTCTGGCTCAATCAGTTTTGGTGTTGCAGTACCTGCTGTGGCTGCGGATCCTGATCCTCGAGCGGCAGACTCGGTTGCAGTTGCTGCAGGTGAAGTCTCGGTCATGACTGAATGTGGGTGCTGACACAATTCTTTGCCGTCTGCAGCGCCTCTGTTCTTCCCACTGGGCCTCTCTCCTGCTCTGCTCGCTTGGTATCAGCCTTGATGGTGGACCATCAGCTGACCCAGTCTGAAGCTGCTGTTTCCAGGTCTGTTGGGTCGAGTCTGCCTGCCCTCAGGTCACGCTTGCATACATCCTTGTAGCGTAGGGCGGGTCATCCTGTGGGTCTGGAGCCTGTAGCCAGCTTACCGTGCAGCATGTCCTTTGGGACCGACAGTCGTCCATACGTCTGATGTGGCAAAGCCAACACGAGCATCAATCTGACAGGTTACTGATATATTACATTTTTTTTTTTATCTGGAACAACTGGCACTGTAGTTCCGTTCATAAGTGGTTAATTTTAGCACATAATTCAGTCTATGAAAGTACCAGGATTCTTTCTTCTTACAATGGTTTCCTGAGCGTTTCGTTTCACCCGTTCCTGTCGATGGTATTTCCCCTCTGAAACAGCTAAAGGTCTCCACGCATGACTGATCAGTGTAGCAGCACCAGAATTGAAACTTACAAGTTACTTTGAACTAAAGTAGCACAGTGGGTTTTAGGAAGAGCAAGATACTTATCTGCAGGAGAGATAGGGGTTGTGCGGTAGAATAATGGCTGGCTGTAGTGAACATGTACAAATATATCAAAACCCATTTCACAACCAAGCCTTGATTTTTGTTGATCCAGTCACAAACATGTACATGAACAGTGGAAGAAATGATTCATGCCATAAAAGTGTGGGCAGGTTTGAAAACTGTTAGCTCTTAATGTGTATGAATGTGTTTGGTTTCCAAATCCAGCTTATTGGACAACATGAGGCAGAAATCTGGAACATTTGTAAATGTGTTACTGCTGAGTGGATTCAAACATTGGTACGAAAACAAAATGGTCATAGAGCTGGTAGACACGTTGTCGCGAAACATATTTTGTCTTGGATCTATGTTAGATCTGAGAGAGTTTTCATGGCGCTGTGTGTGTTGTGCTGAGTAGCGTGCCGACGGTTTAGTGTACTGTTTGAAAATTGTGCAGCGCGAGCTGTGTTCATCCCGCGGCGTCGCTCCGTGTGTGTTGAACTGGGGAGGCCCCTGGATTTGTCAGATGCAATGATGAGCTCAGACCTGTGACATCCTGTTGGCTGCACTGTATAACAGTAACTGTGTTTTGTTACTCGGAATCTTTGCCGCACTTTTATGTGGGGTTTGCACAGTCATCAGGGGAAGTGGTGCCTTCCATGTAAGTAATTTTTGTACTATAAAAGGTTGTTGTTCTTTTGTGGTAGTGATAGTTGTTCGTGCGTTCTGTGCAGTTTGTGGTTTGTGGTAAGGGGAAGGAGGGGCAAAACTTGGATGAAAAGGGGGAATTGAAGGGAAGGGGGGGGGGGGTGTTGGTGGGGTTTGATGTATTTTTCATGCTCATTTTCCATTTGCCTTTAAATTTCGATCATCCTTTCCTTCACTATTTTACAGTCGCATTTCATCTACTTTTGTTATCTGGATCTGTATAACTGATTTGGTACTGGAATGTGCTACGTTCTGGATAATAGTTTTGTGAGTTTTTAATGTGAAGGTTTATGTTTGGCCGTGGTATTATTAGGACCGGGGTTTCATTTTCTTTGAGTTAGGAAGGGAATTGTGTGAGAAAGGATATGAGAAGAAGAATGTTGAATAAGAGCTGAAAGGTTTATTGTTTTTATTAGGCGTTAAGATTTTAACCCCGGGCGTTTCAGGCCTGACGTTTTGTGCGTGATTTGCTGTCTGGGGCGGCGAATAGCGGCCAGCATCTCGCCGCCAGACTGCGGACCGGAGCCAGGCAAGCGGGAACGCGGGGGTCCTTGCGTCACTAGAGCCGGCTGTTGCTGATCAGTGCTTCTACATCCTGGTTGCTGTTGGGTCGTCCGGTGGCATTCCGCAGAGGGGAGAGGGTGGAATCTTCCTTGCCCTGCCTACACCTTCACCACTCAGATTGGAATGATTCTTCCTTCTAGCCTACTTATTCATCATTCCCCTAGCCTTGCCCTTCCTACGACACCACTCTACTGCTTGCGGTTAAGGGTGGCAAGGGGAGATCATCGCATCGTAAACGATCACCCATCATCATCCATCGCCCTCTCTTGATTCTGCCCTTCATTGTTGTTCTATGCTTATGGTGCAGGTAGTCAAGGGAGATCATCATCCCATTGTCTGTGCATATCCTTGTGACATCAGCAATTTGTGAATGTGTGCTGTTGGGGGGGGGGGGGGGGGGGGGGGCACTGCTACGTGATTTTTGTCAGTATTGTGTGTGACCAGAATCGAAAGCTACCTATACTGGCCGGTCTATTAAATATAAACCATTAAGCAGCGCCAGTTCCAAAATAAGTGTTGTGCTCTGCCGAAGTTGGACATATTGGGTGTTCTATTGGTGTATGTTCATGTATGCACCGGCATTGTTATTTGGGTGTTGTAATTTGATATTTTCATCCCCCGTGCAATCATTACTGTACATTTTGTCACCATTGCCTTCTTTTGTTATCATTGTCATCATTGCAGCTGAGCAACAGGTCCGGGTGTCACCTCCAGCGTTCAATCATTCTGATTACTCTCATTCCATATCCCTCATATCATCGTTTATCCCTATATTTTTTAATTATATTTTGTTGTTTGTTATGTGTTGCTAATTAGTTAATAAAATTTTCTTTGTGGCGTTAAACTTTCTCTGTGAAATCTTAAATAAATGTCAGCGAACCGCCCAGAGAAAACGTGGACAACGAGTCACAAGATAACACACAACGCGTTTCGACCTCTTAGATCTTCTTCAGGCGAAACAATGACGAACAAAATAACGAAAATGTACTTAGCTTTGATCGCTTCAGATTGCTTCTGAGCTCGGCGCAAGGAAGAAGGCGTTGAATGAGAACGAGGCTGTCGGAAGGGAAAATAATGTGTGAGTCAAAGTCGTAATGATGATAATAATATTACTGATAGGAATACTAACAATGGTCAAAATATTAAAAAGATAAAAAATAAAAAAATAAGGCAAGATTACTACCAATCTTGGTGTCAATAAGTATGGGTATGGGAGAAAGGAGAATGGGTTAGAGGAGTCTTAAACAGCAGGGTTGCTGTGGCAACAGTCTCAGAGGCAAAGGCGATGGTGTCAATACTAGTGGTGGTAGTATCAATACTAGCAATATTATTACTGAATGGTACTACTAAAAAACGATAGTGAAGGTTAAGGTAATACAAGCACGATACAGAATTGTATTTAGAAAATACATTTTTATAATAATCAATAAAAAAAAATAAATGAAACATTAAAAAGAAATTTAATAATAATAATAATGATGATGATAATAAATGCATAAATAAAAAAAAATAAAAAATATGGTAATAGAATAAATAGATGAACATAAAAATAAAAATAAAAAATGAAAAATAACAATGTTATATATTTATGGTACTAAAAGTATTAATTCTGATAGTAAGGAGAAAAACGAACAAACAAACCAAAAAAAACGACAACAACAACCAAGGGGAGGAGAGAGAGGGGAGGACAGGAAGAACAGAAAGGAAACAGAAGATATTATATAAGTTATGGGAAGGATGGAATCCAATAGGTATATTAATAATTACAGTAATAGTTTTGTTATTAATACGTAAGATATGTTTAAGATATGGTATTATGTGTGTTTAGTGGGAAGATATTGTGGGCTGAGACTGAAGTGGTGGGTTGGTACATGTAACTTTAGGTGTTGATGGTATGAGGGTGGAGGGAAGAAGGGGATGGGTTTATATACTGACTGGGGGGGGGGGGGGGGGGGGGGGGGGGGGGGGCATTCACACTATACACAATCTCTCTCTCTCTCTCTCTCTCTCTCTCTCTCTCTCTCTCTCTCTCTCTCTCTCTCTCTCCTCCTCTCTCTCTCTCTTCCCCCTCCCCCCCCCCCCCCCCCTCTCTCTCTCTCTCTTTCTAAAAATAAGTTATTGTATCTAAGTATTATCATTATTTTAATTCTACAATTATGGCTGGCAATGGGATTAGTGATAATAGGACATAATGCTTAGAAGTATAAAGGTAAAAAATGACAATGACGGTAATAACAATGACATCAGTGTTGTTGTAAATTAAATGTAGTGATGTGTATGATGTTGATGAAGATAACAGTAAAGGTAATGATATGATGATAGTGATACAGTAATAAAGGTTTTAAGTAATATAGGTAGGATGATATTAGGTGGAAAGGAGCTGAAATGCTCAATGAACAACAGCAGACAGTACTAGAATGATGATAATAATGATAGTAGCGATGGTAAGTGCAGTAACACTAGCGGAAATAAAGGCGCCAGGAAAGAAAGGAAACGACCAACGATAAAGGAGCTAGCATTCTATTTATTGTGTGTGTGTGTGTGTGTGTGTGTGTGTGTGTGTGTGTGTGTGTGTGTGTGTGTGTGTGTGTGTGTGTGTGTTCCATTAGTAATGTCAGCCTTGTTCATTGGTTACCCCCACCTCCACCCCCAGCAACCGCCATACCTACCAACACCCCTACACACATCATTACTAGGGCAGGGGGAGGGGGAGGGGGAGTAAGTCGATTGACGTAGCAAATGGAGAGACTCAGAGAGTGTAGGAAAAGGGAAAAGATGATAGCTGCAACCTATGTCTGAGGTAAACAGTGGGAGGTAGGGTAGTATGGGTGTGTGTAGGTGGAGGATATTTCAGATTGGAGCTGCAGAGGTGGAATGGTACATACTACTTTTGGACGTTGATGCCATGAGGATGGACGGTGCCCAGTTTGGCAATGAGATAAGATTCCTGCATAAGGCGTTCCAAGTTGTCACT
Source organism: Conus betulinus (assembly GCA_016801955.1). Classification (NCBI taxonomy): domain Eukaryota; kingdom Metazoa; phylum Mollusca; class Gastropoda; order Neogastropoda; family Conidae; genus Conus; species Conus betulinus. The sequence continues at coordinate 54,325 of JADBJO010006219.1, forward strand.
CTTCGATTGCCAAAGTGCCAAGACTTTGACATGGTTGTGATGTTGTTGGGGGCATGGTTGAAGTGTAGAGCGACTGGTTTGGGCCGATGGTGGCGGATGTCGGCCAGGTGTTCAGAGATGCGCGTCTCAAGTGTGCGAGATGTCTCACCTACATAGATCTTACCGCACAGTTGACAGTGGATGGCATACACAATGTTGTGGCTCTGGCAGGAGAAAGTGCGTTTAATAGTGAAAGAGCTTGTGGGGCCATGTAGGATGGTGTCTGGTTAGGTGACAGAGCAGATTTTGCAGTTGGGTTTTGAGCAGGGGAAAGTACCTGGTGGCTTAGGTGTGGATATTGAAGGCAGGCAGTGGGTCGGTCTGTCTCTTTGGGAGGTTTTAGTTTCCAGAGTAGATGTTCTGGATTTAGCTGCAGTGCGGCTGAGAGCATCATTGATGACGGCACTATGGTATCCACGGTTGGTGAAAAAAAAATCAGACATTTTGGCCGCTTGTATGGTGAAATCTTCTTCGCTAGAGCAGAGTCTGCGTAGGCGAAGGAATTCAGAGTATGGAATGACCTCCAGAATTTCCTCAACTTTGTTCAGACCTCCCATCCATCCATCCACTGACCTACACCATTTCACAGTCGGTTAACTTCCTGGACATCACTATCTCCCTCAAAGATGGACTGCTTCAAACCTCAGTCTTCTACAAACCTACTGATGCGCACTCAAACCTGGACTACACATCTTCCCACCACCAATCTACTAAAAACAGCATTCCAAGGTACGGTCATGGTGATATATAGTTTTTGTGCCGAATAGTTTGTCTATCTTTTCATTAGTGACATCACTGTCACCATCATTTGTCCTCCTCTGTTGTCTTGTATTTATGGCAATTAATCACGTCAGGCCTCACACAACATTCAAAATCTCGAGATCAGCACTGACGTTTCTCTACGCTGTTTGATTTTTTTTTAAGTAATACCAGATTCAAACTTCAGTGTTTCATTTCCAGTACTTGAATGGTAACGGGTATAGACAGTAAAAAAAAAAAAAAAAGGTCATCATTAAATATCCTTGTTTCGTCTGAGCTACGTGGCACTCTCGTCCTCTGTTCTTCCACAGCCTGTGAAAAGGGCGGCAGATTCCCTGAAGCATTGCCATGATTTCCTCTGAACTTTCACTTTTTTATTTTAACTCGAGTGTTGCCTTTCTTCAATTCTCGTTTTATCTATATAAACATACACTGAGGTTTCTTTCATGTATGTGTTAATTTTATTCACGT